>VSDK01022380.1:25756-85591 GCA_009767595.1 Symbiodinium kawagutii
AATGCCGCAACCAAATGGTAATAAAAAGGCAACGAAACACTCCTTTTATTTCACACGAAGTCAAAAGGCTTGCCGATCAATTCAGATTTGTCGAGACAGTGATGTATTGTCATTGACTGAAGTGTATTGTGAAGATGTATTTCCGTGCGCAACTGCCAACTTCAAGAATTTTGTGTATTCAAGAAATAGTCACTACCTTTTATTGGCTACGCATTTTTTTTACTTCAGGTCATCTCAACATTCAACAAGCAGTGGAGGACCTCATCCACCATGTGATCGAAGACACGTTGAGCTGGTGCGATCTCAATTTTTTGAAAGTGATCGCTCGCAACGCGAATGTTCTGCTTGGACAATCCTCACCGGCCGAGTTCACTGACTTGAGACAAAATATGGCAGTGAACTTCCTGCTCAAGTGTGCTTTGGCAACAATTCCAGCGCAGGTAATTTCTATGTCCTCAAGGGGAAGTTTTTGACCACGGATCAAGGTGCCCAACACGATGACTTTAAGCTCAATGCCTTGACACTCAAACCCCGTCAGCATACCGAGGCAGCAGGATCAGCAGATATGTGTCCAACCATTACTAAACATTAACCACTAATCACTAATCACCCATTAAACACTGGTCTAAAACCATCAACCAGCCTTATTGCAAACAATTATTAAGCACTTATTGGTGTTTCTTCTGCCATCATCACCATCAGCAACAACTAATCACACATGATCACCCTTATTTTCAAGACAAGAAATATGTGACCCCAACCGCCTTACCGTCTGCCTAGCAGCTTCAGGGACCCCAGACCAAAGATGAGCGCCATCATGAATGAGGCGGGGCCGTACTGCGACCAACCAACCAACCAACCAATTGTAGCCCAGCAACAGTGTTGTACCAGGCATTGGGTACGAATGATTTGTAGTTGACTAGCTGGTACATGGGAAAATGGTAGGGAAATGGTTAAATATTTGACATTAAGCATGTCTAGGAGGTTAACAAAAAGTTGACAAGCTGGTTAACGGGTAATAGTATGAGAAAATGACAAACAATAGTAGGGGATGTACGCACTATATGTTGATTTCTCAAGCCATAGGGGCCCCCCCAAACTGCTGGTTTGTTACCACTAATGGTTGATGAAAAGGATGATTTGGGGATCCCCTATTTTGAGAAACAGCCATTTTCCCACGCAGCCAAACAACAGGGATATAACCAACTCAAAGGATTAGGGATCACATGCACATGGCATAGTGAGTATAACAGTACAGTGGAGTATGACGTGGTACATTAATTATTGTATATCTGTAATTATGTAATTATAGTATATTAAAGTACTGTAGTATAGTGACGTATAGTAGGGTATAGTGTAGTATGTCGTTTGCAATATTGGATGCAAGTTAATATGGTATATTATGATGTAACGTCAGACAATTCGGATACGAGTTGTATCTCTTCAAACCAGGTTGTGGTCAAATGACCTTGATTTCACCCATAAGGTTGCTCCCGTGGTATTCATTCAAACCTCGCCATTGAAGACATGGAAAGGCACGTGCGTGCGTAATTCCAAACGCATGTCACGAAACGGACTCAGAAGCTGGAGAGATGAATCATTTCCAGCAAGGGCGCAAGGGCTTGGTCTAAGTGTGTGCCACGACAAGGTGAAGTCACTGCCATGAATTGTATTGTTGACCATGTAGCTGGCCATGGGTCAATATTAACCCACCAATAAGTGGGGATAATACGCGACAACCATGGGGAAAAGAGTGGTTAGTGATAAGGGAACCAGGGGTACAGGGTTTTGACCCACTGCCAAATCTCTAAATCCTACATCAACAGGAAAAAAGCTCTTTCCTGTAAAGGCTCGCGGGCCCCAAGACATCATAATGTCGCGGATCAAATTTTAGGTTCGTTTCATATGGCCTGTGTGGTGGATCGAATTATCACCCCGTTTTAAATTAATAGACTATTAAAGCTCACGGGAATGGTCCGTGGTCCGTGACAACCAAGAAAAATCTGTTGTAGGAGTCTAGGGGGAAAGGGGTTATACACCACACAAGAGGAAAAACTTTTGTCCTGGTGGAGTATTGACTATATGGATCTACCAATGGTTTACCAATGGTTAATCACTCTAATTACCATCTTAATCACCATGTTGCCACGTGGATCATGTTAAAATCTACCATTAATCCAAGGATGGTGATCTATGGGTCCGCCATAAATCATTTTAATTAACACCATTAATCCATGAATCGACTAATCCACCACATGCAACATACCATTGTGTTAGTAGATGAGTAGATTGCTGGATTACTGGAATTCTGGTTATTACTATGTAACCTACTCTTCTAAGATATGTAATCATTAATCCATCCATTCATCATTCATATGTAATCATTCATGGTTTAGTGGATTGATGATGGTTAGATGAATCCATTCATTGATCCACCATCGGACTAATCGATTAATGTATCTAGCAATGCTTACTAATCCAATTACTAATGGTGAATGAATCCATAAATCCATGTTAATAGCTACCATTGAAATTTATGAATCTACTCACCATTCATCACCATGGTGGTTACCACATTAATGTACCACATTCATCTACCATTTATCTACCTCTTTTACCAGATAAAATGGTCACAAAAATTACAAAGGTATCCAAAAACATCCACCATTTCATCTACCACATTTAATCTACCACCAAAAAACCTATCAGAACATTCATCTACCATTCAACAACCACCATTTTTACTAATCTGCCATTCATCATCTACTGATCTGCCATTTCTCTACCACAGTAATAACCACCAGGCCTTTACTCCCATGGCGCGGCTCTGGACCGGTGCCCCATGGCGGCTCCAGGGGGAGGCCGCCCTGGCGGCACTGCCCCGAGACTCGCCCTTTGTGGGCTCCTTGCGCCATGCGGCGCCGCAGGGAGAGGCGCTAGCGGCAACGCCACGGGCCACGGGGGAGCGCCAGGACCATGGGGAGGCCATGGTGCCATGGTGATATGATTAGTAAGTACTAGGATAACATTAGGGAGTTACTATAGTTAGTGGAAACCCTATGACTAATGACTAAGGTATTCCCACTATGTACCACTTGCTTCATGTATTCCCAGATGGACTGGGACTGGGGCAACTATAGGGAAACAATTAGGGTAACTAGAGCAACTATAGGTAGTAACTATTCAGTAGTTTAGCCACCAGCTAGGGTAACTATAGTAACTATAGGGTAAAATCATTGATATGGTATAAACGATTATCAGCCATCATTACCTAGGGAGCTTTGAAGGATAAACTGTTGGTTGATGACTGAAGCCGTTAAACCAATAGTTTACTAGCGGCTCAGTGTAATATTTGCTAAGTTGGTTAGCCAAAATTATTAGCAATATCTGCTGATTTGAAAAATGTAAGCTGGTTATAGCAACAGTTTACCAACAGTTTACACTAGCAATGTTCATTCAACAACCAATAATCAAGCCAATATACAAAGCAACAGTTTGCCTGAGTTACCATAGTCACGTTCACTCCGCGAAAGGGCACCACCTTGAGTACCAGCAGTTAACCCTCGTTGCAAACATAGTCCTTATTTACTTGTCAGTTCACCATCATTTGGGTGTTTCTCAATATAGGGGTAACCCCCAAGTCATCCAATCATAAGCACTCCTCCCCATATGTTTCAGATAACCCGCCCACCCCCCCGGCTGCTGAAAAGGGTAACCGGTTTGTTCCTGACAGACAAGGTCACCAGTGGAAAACAAAAATTGAAGAAACAAATCAGTTGTACTAACAAAGCAACCATTTTGTGGGTTCCTTATTTCGAGAAACCACCATTGAACCACCACATAGTTCCTTACATAACTAGTTTGCCTTTTCAGTGTAATTAGATATATCTACCAGTTGCCAAGTAGTTCCCCTAGTTATAGTGGATATATGTATAGTTACAGTTGTTACCCTAGTCAGAGTTGCCTAGTTGCCGTAGTTATAGTATCTAGGCAACTCTGACTAGGCAACAATAGTCTGTATAGTTACAGTTGTTACCCTAGTTATGGTCGCTACTCCCTAGTTACCCTAGTTATAGTTATGGTCTCTATAGTGGGCCCCCCTAGCTATCACTTGGTTTATAAGGCCATCTAACTTATATCTACCATAACTCGTAGTTAGATATAAACCAACTTAGCTAAGGGGGCCCACCAGTTATCCTAGTTATAGTTATGGTATCACTAGTTAATTATAACTATAACCAGTTACCCTAGTTATAGTTATGGGGTTCCCTAGTTCCCCTAGTTAATTATAGTCATTTTGGGTGCCCCACATCCATGTTCGTAGCGACCATACCCGACGTCAGGTCCTGCAGAGCCAGCTGGATCGCCTGCTGCGACGTCGAGCCGCCAGCGAGCGACAGACAGGCCAGCGCTCGATTACTGGAATGTCAAACGGCTTGCACTGCAACAAATCCATAATTGCTCGTCATGGTTTGTGTATTCCTCCATAATTCTTGAATATTTCAAATATGGTCCATCATCATCATCATCATCATCATCATCATCATCATCATCATCATCATCACTGATCATATTAACCATCATTCATCATTTATACCATCATATAGCCGTTATATCCCCATTAAAAACAGGAGCAAGATCAATATGACCATCATCGATTTTCAGATGACACTCCCAACTCCTGGGAGCTCATCCAGTTTCCACGAGATGTGGGCCCCCAACCACTGCGAGCTGTTGGTTCATAATCCACTTGACTAGGGTTGATACAAGTTGTAAGTAGGCTTCACCAGCTTGTGTTTTGTAACTCACAACTACCAGTTATAAGGATTATATAACTAACCTACAAGTGCCTATAAGTGGTTAAACTATAGCTTATAACTGAACTATAAGTCTATAGGTAAACCATCAGTGATAGGGGTTGAACCAAACTTATCACTGGCCCCCCTTGGATACGGGTCCGCATCTTTCGGTGCCCGGGGCTAGGCCGAAGCCCGGGAGACGACGATCTCTCGCAGGTTCGCTGGCGGATACACGGCGCTCGTTGTGGCCTGGGGCTTGCGCCCCGGATGGGCTTCATGTTAACCCCGGAATAAGTAGCAACAGCCGTGGTGAAACTAGTGATTAACCTATATAGGAACATATAGCATATAGGATCAACAAGCATGTTAACCCCGGAATATAGTGCTTGGTGATTTGATTGACTGGTTGATTCATTGGAAGAGTTAGCCTTTTAAATGGAAAGAAAGGCGAACTTGGGGGATACCCCCCTATCAATCAACCAGAGGTTTATTAATCCTGGGTAGACATTAGCGAGAGATAACATCGCTTTGAGGAGCTGCTTCCAACATGAACAGTTTTTATCATTCGCCATCCTTGGGGTATGGGAGCCTGGGGTGATGAAACGTGTTGGGGCCACTTAATAAGCTGGATATACCTACCACGAACCGCCTTGTCCCAATTCATCAAGGTATCAAAGTAGTGGATCATGGTGGATCATTATCAATCTATACAATGGTGGGTTTTCTTTTTTAACCGGCAAACTAATCTGGGAGCTAAAATCCATCATTCCATCACAAGTTTCCGTAGCTAAAAGCGCCAGGCTTCGCCTTCGGTGGACCTCCTGACTTCAAGGCCCGTGGCAAAGGGTGGGTCGGTGAGGAGAGGATAGGGCGCCCGAAGATCGCAGGGATGATCCAGGTTGTCGCGTGATTGTGTAAGTTTTGGAGTTGCGGCCGACATATTTCTATCATTCCATCCTGAACTGATAGAATGATATATCTATCTTTAAAATTATACATATATATGTATAGTTTTATATATATAGTTTAATATATAGATATGATATGTATGATATTGACCCACATTTTGCCGCAAACCATTGCCAATCACTACTATGGACGATGATCCAGGAGTTTTTGTTATGTTTCTCTTTATAACTAGACATTGCTACTGAAATGACTCACCGATTCTCGTTATTGTTGGTCATCCCACCTCCATGGATTGTAATTGGTTGTATCAGATGCCAACTATTGGTTGATGTTCAATGGGTAACATGCATGAAGCAGTCATGATTGACCAATGATCAATCAACCGTTGGATTGATCAATAAGAGTTGACTGTAGGCGTTGACCATGGATAATTAATCATGGAAATCAGTCAAATAATTGACCGTTGGGGAACTACTTGCGAACTGTAGTTAATGGTATACTAGATGAATCCTTGGATCATCCACCGTCAGCATCGGAAAATCAACCTGGGACAACAGCAGGCCATAGCATTAGTTAATTGGTAACCAGTTGAATCATGAACTACTAGTTCATTAATTGTGAACTAACCAATCTGAGCCAATCACCGGCTAAAAACTGACTGGTTCATTCACCAAGTCATCTAGTCATTCCTGGGCAGAAGTTCACCATTGGACTGGCGCGCCCAAGCGGCTGCTTCACGGAGGCCCTCCTCCTCCGTCTCCAAGTTGCCATCCTCTTCGCCGCACCCTGGCTGAGCAGATGTTGCGGGCAGGTCGATGACGGATGGTTGTAGGGGATGGGTTGATTAATGTTCTGGTTGGTGGTCTTATGGGGTTGTAACCAGTAATAATGGTTAATGATAGGGAATGATAAGCAACAAACTTATGGTTAAACAAGTAGTGCTTGGTGATTTTAAACATTTTTGTTCCCTGGTAATGATTAACAAATGGTTGGTTCATTGGTTGACTCATATTTTTTCACAAGGGTTGAAACCAACAAGCACTATTGGCTGATGTTGAATGATGGTTTATGCCCCGCCTGTCCAGGGTTTTTCGATTTTATCGGAGTCACATCGCTGCTTCCTCTCTACTTGCGGCTCCTCCTCTGGCTCTTAGCTGGGCGTCTCGGCCGGACCTCAACTATCTCTGGGTGGATTACAGCCACTACCTTTGCTTTCTCGGCTTTTTGGGATATGATGGATTTGCCATATAGCCACTAAAAGTTTGACTTTTAGCCTGTGATCTAAGAGCCACCAAGTCTATAAAAGTTTCCCAAATTTATCAAACATCTTGAAAAATCCTGGAAATTTCCCGAATATGTCCCGAAGGTTTCCTGAACATTCCGCACATGTTCATGAAATTACAACTGTCCCAAACAAATCCTCAAATCTTGCCATAAATTGTCCGAAACTTCCCCAAAAATTCCGCATGTGTTCGAAACGGTAAACAAAGTGCCTCAAATCTACAAAAAAGCAAACAGTTTCCCAGCAAATCTAAAGCAACAAGCAAAATCCAGGAAACAGAAATTGAAACATCTTCAAAACTTGTCTCCAAAATGTTCCAATGTTCTTAAACATTGTCCAAACTGTTTCCAAACTTGTCTAAGAAATTATTCAAAATACTTCATTTGTTTTTCAAAAAAGACCGAATTCATCAAACAAACCACCAATTTGTTCTCAACATGGATAGGACATCAGAAGATATGTTAGGTAGAATGTGTGATGGAATGTCTGACAGAATGTCAGATGATATGCCAGATAGAATGCCAGAAGAGTTGCCAGAAAGAATGCCAGACATAATTCCAGCAGATATATCAGATTGGGTGCCAGGAGATTTGTCTGATATGATAAATCCACAAGATCTGTCAGACAGAACGTGAGAAGATATGTCAAAAGGTAGGTCAGATATAGCGCTAGAAGAGTTGTTAGATAGAATGCCGCAGAAAACGCAAGAACGAATGTCAGAAGATATGGCACATGGACTGCCGGATGATATGTCATATAGAACGCCTGATATGTCAGATAGACCATCAGATAAAAAGTCAGACGATATGTCAGAAGGTATGTCAGAAGATTTGTTAGGCAGACCACCAGAAGAAATCCCCTAGACAATGTGAGGAAAAATGTCAGAAAAAGGCCAGCCTGTATGTGGAGATGGGGATCACTCGAAGTAAAGAAAATTGTTAGTGGATAGTTTAAATGATGTAATGATGTTTTAAAACTACTATATTCATGGTTCATTGATTTCAATCATGGTTGATCGTGATGGTAAAGAATGGCTTCTCATGGTTTACCATGATGGTTCAAAATGACAACTATCAAGGCGGTGTATGTGGGAAATCCAGCACATTGCCAAGCAATCGTTGCTAATAAATTAGTAATAATGGCTGATGATTAGTAATACCCAAGGACCATTGTCAACAGTTCAAGGGTCAGTATTGATGGTGGCGTCTAACCAGCCATAGCCAACCGTAATGAAGGAAACTGCCAACAAAAGAACTGTGAGACTACACCAAATATGGTCGTGCTTGGATGCAGGGAATATTGAATAATCGCAAACAGTATATGAGCAACAAAAGTGCTTCCTGGTTGTTAATGGTTGAATAAAGGTTTTGAATGATTAACACACATATTCCTCAAGAAACTACTCAAGAAATGGAAAATCCATTATAGCAGGATTACCCAAAGAAAATAGTTATTTTTGATTTCCCGGTTAGTTTACAAGACGATGCCCTGGGCATCGGGAAATCCAGTTGTGACAAAACACCCCTTGGTATCGCCCCCTGTGGCCAGCCTCTCCCCCAGTGGCAAGAAACAACAGGTTTGTTGATAGACGAGAGCACAACATCTTAGGAACAAGTGGTTGAACCTCCGTTAGAACAAGTGGTTGATAACAATATATATAAATCAAACAAACACTTCTTTGTTGATAACGATTTGTGTGAATCAAATTTTCCGTTATAGGACTTTCGATCTTTCAAAAACTCGGGAGGAGAAATCGTGGTTTCGATTTGCGACGGCACGGTGGGAGATCCGCAAGCGACCCATTTGACTCCTTTCGCCATCATTCAGCCCCAAATTCACTATAGACAAAAGCCATTTTCTCATCATGAACTATTGTACACATGTACAACATGATTCAGCCATAACCAACTCTGATAATTAATCATTGACATCCATGAGTCCATGAGCCATCATTGTACATCCAGCGGTTCAAAATGAACCATCATGAATCATCAACGCTAAGGATTAACAATCACACACCATACGTATATTAGCCATGACTGGCCACCATGAATACTCCTGAACCATGATAAGCCATAACCTTCATCCTCCCGATCACCTGCAACTTACCCAGGTATGTGGGTTTCCAGCGTCACGCGCCACCCTCGCCACTCCTGTCCTTCAAGGTCCACTGCGGATTTTCTGGGCTAGGGTGGGTCCGAGCCAGGGAAATGTACAGCTGTTGGTTGATGATTCAGCTGCTCACTGGTCCAATAATGGTGAATAAACAGCCAGAACCAACAAGAAGTGATAGAAATGAAAATCAGTGGGATCAACATGGTGATGATTTTCATCACCAACAAGAGGATCAACATGGTGAGGACCAACAAGAGGATCAACATGGTGATGATTCAGTGATGATCATCATCACCACTAGATGCGCAATTATGTTGGAGGCCAGCGGCGACGCAGACATAGATGCCTGGCACTTGAGGGCAGCAGAGTGGCACACCTGCAGCCGATCATTCTCCTCGTGTCCCTGACGTTCTTAGCCAAGGAGATCCATATTGAAAGGAGCCCCGGTCGTGAGCCAGGATCCGACTGGATCTTCACAATCAAGGCACGCAGATCTGCCTCCTCTCAGGGATGGAATCGTTGACCTGGAAGGATTAGCGAAGCTTTGTTTCGCAGGAGGCCCGGATGGAGCCCCAACTTGGCTCAAGCCGCTACGCAACGGGGAGTTGTTGCGCCAACCAGAATGGCGTGTCCATGACGACCAACTCCACTGCCTGTTTCCACAACTTGGCTCAAGCGAACGTTGGCTGGTGACCATTGCCATCGAGCTGGCACTAGCATCCAGGACATTCTCGTCTCGATGGGGTCGAACTCATCCCTCGCTCGCGCAAAAAATATGCAGAACGGACGCCTCGGAGGAAGAGGCATCACAGGATTGAACTGGGCTCACCTGGGTCATGAACCCGCATTGAATCAATGGTTCATGATAGTCGATCATGCCTGGTAGTGGTTGAGAATGTTCCAGCTTTGTGGAGGTTGAAAATGGCAGATTGTTTGATGGCGGTTATCAGGTTAGCATGTGGATGTGCATTCCCACTTTGTGACTGATTCGTAACCGTGGTTCTTAAAGTCAGTACCCGCCGCAACCGTGGTTACGAATGAATCACAAACCATGGGAACTATAGAACCAGGATAAATCAGTCATAGTTGAAAATTATTTATTGGGATTCATTCCCACTTTGGATATCCAAGGATAAATCCCATTGAACTAACCCCGACTGCACATCCAAGTAGTGGCTGGTCGTGGGTAGCATCTGAATGTTATAGTTGTTGGCGCTCGCGGTGCCAAGTGAGGGGCCACATTGCTGTCATAAGCTTGATTGGTACGAAGCCAGGTGGACGGAAACAACGATCTTGAACCATATCCATTCTCCTTTCGGAAGTCCAAATACCTTCAACATAGAACCCATAGAACGTCATATGGCGTGGGTGTTCCTATATAACCCCCATTCGAACAACGAGACTTGCTCAACAATTCCTGGTGTTTACATTTTGTGAACTGTTGATGCAGCAGTGAGCACTTGAGTCACCAAACAATTTCTTGGATATCAAATCACTAGTGTTCGCCATCCTAACGTGCACACCTCGGGGTCACCCCTGCATGCATTTGATGATGAGAATCACCATGAACCAGCATCAGTCCTCATGAGCCGCAATCAACCATGTTTTGTCATGATCTATTTTTTTTGCTGATATTTTACATGCATGTATTTTCTATTAGTAACCATTTTCAATAAATGATGATAATTGACCATTTCCTGCTCATGGCATTCCTATTTGACGGCTTGGAAACCCTGGCCCGCGAGGAAAACTTGGCACCTTTCAAACGCCGCAGCCTTGACGTTTTGGAAGGCGCGGTTGGGGGGTGGACGAGTGGATGGAGGAAGTTGTAGCTGGGTCACTCTACATTGAAAATTATGGTGTGAATGTGTTTTGTTTTTAAAGATTATATTATTGATATAATGGTGAATGTAAAATGACGGTTGGGCATATTTGCTTGACATATTGTTTGTTGGTCGTTGGAAATGCACAGTCAATGTCGTTTCTTCTTTGTTCGAAGATATGCAGAAATAGAATGACATAGATATTTGCAAACATTTCGGCTGTGGACAAGGAAAAAGGTTCAGTATTTTTGCGAGGTCACTCATCCTTCAACTCGTTGTGTGCAGGTGCAGTGTTGCTTACGGGAATTGAAACCAAATTGGTGGATCAATGGTTTGACTAAGCAGCTGCGAACTCGCGAACTCATCAAAGCTCGGCACAACATGACTTTTGAGATTGCCAAGATACCAAGTTTATGATATCAGTTGTAGATGTGCCATGCTTCAGCATAGGTTTGTATGATGGAATCTCTGCAGCCTCGTGGATTTCCTTCGTGGTGTTGGTGTTCCATCACTGGTGGAAGGAACCCCCCCTGAATCGAACCGTTGTTGGTGCCCCCTATCATCCATCAGCCGCTGAGCACCATCAGCTGACCCCCTTAGCCTTTCGAAACCATCAGCAACAAGTTTTTCCATCACCACAATAGCCAGCAGTTGCCATCCGTGAGCCATGTTTCGCCATCTTTCAGCATCAGTAATATGTAGCCATCATCCACAATCTATCAACCATGCTTCGCCATCATTAAGCATCAGTAATATGTAGCCATCATCCACCATCTATCAACCATTATTCAATATTATTCACCATCACTAAGCATCAATGATATGTAGCCACCATCCACCATCTATCAACCATGCTTCGCCATTTTTCAGCATCAGCAATATGTAGCCATCCTCCACCATTTAGCAACCACGCTTCACCGTAATCATTCAGCAACAGTAATATGTTGCCATCATCCATCATCTAGCAACCATGCTTCACCATCATTAGCAGCCATCAGGCATCTAAAGTTGTTTCGATGAATCATCAACAATTGCCATCATTGCTTATCTAACTCCTCGTCATTCACCATCATTGCCTTCTGGTAAACTCACCTAAATGGAGAATCGAGTATTTATAGCTTGTTTACCTCTTCAAGATGTGGATTTTGAGTTTCCAAGTACCAAAAGGTAAGCATCCATTCACTATGATTGACCATCAGTAATAGCCATCATCCACCATCTATCAGGCATGTTTCGCAATGATTAACTACTGCTGATGGAGGAAATCCTGCACCAGCTGGTTGGTTGTTTATCCCATGATTTATAGGGTTTAATCATCCCAGGTGGTGCAGGATTTCCTCCATCAACAGTATCATCCGTGGTGGTTACCCACCACTACCAGCAACTACTTTGGGAACCAGCGAAGCGGCGAGGTCTTCCTGAGCTGGATCCCCAGGCAGCGGCGGCGAGCGAACGGCTCGCGGCGTTTGGTCATTGTCAACCAAGCTACTGAGGATAAATGGCTATGGGTCAAGCAGTTAACCAACCAATTTCATGGGGGTTAATAACCAACAATAATAAGGCAAAGTAATGGTTAATGATGGGAAACCAGGGGTACGGGGTGAACTGACCCACAGCCAAATAAGAGGGGGATGAGAATGATTCATCAAGGTTAAATTTATAATGATTCATGATAAGAGGGAACAATCATGATGATAAGATTGTCAACCAATCAACAAAAAAGCCAATGGTTCATAATGGTTAATGGAGGAATATCCATTATTATCAACCATGATGGCTAGTCAATGACTAATGATTTGGTTGATAATAGGGGATGATAAGGGAAAGTAATCCAACAATAAGGGGATATGAATAATCCAACAATAATGGATTGATGATACAAATTATCGTGTTGAATCATTGATATGATAAATTGGCATTTGTGTGAACTTATGATTAACAATATGATATGGTGGTAAATTAATAGCGTTCACAGTGGTTACATGGTTGCCAATAGGGGGTAATAATCCAACAATGCGTACAAGCTTGATGATGCTATATGCCAAATAAATGGTGGCTAACGGCATACAATCATTGATATGTTGGCTATAGGTAAAAACTTATGTAGCCATAGCTAATATACAACCAGTGCTGATAAAGGGATCAGCATTGGCCATTGCTGATGCAACAATGGTTGGGTATCACTGAGTGCTTGATACCATGGCCAATACTGGCTGGTCCAATAAGCAATATGGCTGATGCGATAAGCAATATACTGTAATGATGTCGCCTTACAACTGCTTGACTTCACTCCGGCCGCGTAGATGGCTGGAACAGGATCAGGATGGGCACATGAGGAAGCAGGCCTGCACATCACCTGCTCGATACAGGTGACTTACATTATCTAGCACCCAACCATGCAACATTCCAGTGGGCCTGAAACGTCATCCACCCCAGACACGCCCCTAATGAGGTGGGATTGGGCATTCACCTATGAACGTGTCCAGCAAAGGAGGAAAGCTCCTAGTCACATACGCACACATTATAGCAGATCAAAATGCAGAGCCATGTGGACACCCTGGAAGCCTCAGTCGATCACTTGTGGAACCGACTTGAGAGGTGTGAGGATCGTGTAGACCATCTGTACGCGCAAAACCGAGTGTTTACTTTGAAAGCGAAGAGCCTTGAGGAAGGGTGGGTCTCGTTGGGTCAGGAGGCTAACGCAGGTAAGATGGCTGAACAGTTTGCCTTGGCGTGGGTCCAAGAGGTGTGCGCACAGTTGCAAATGTGGCCCCGAAGTGAGGAGCAGCCAGGAAGGGAGGAGGAGCTGTACGGTAAGCCCAAATGCCTGGTTGACGGCCGTGCTGGCATCCAAGGAGATTACCGCTCTCTTCCTGAAGGCGCAGATGGCGGACGAGACACTGAGCGCAGCGAGCAGCCTCAACATCACACGACCCCACATGATAGTCAATGGGATCTTGTCGGTGCTGAGCCCCTGGTTCGGAGAAGCTTCGCTTCCCGAAGCCTTGTGCTCGGACATGTACGAAGTGGCATTGGGCTCCCCATTCGCAGATGCAGAGGCAGGCAGTGACCACTCGATTGATCGGGCTGTGGGGCGAACCTGGTGATGAGGAGGTCACAGAAGCTGACTTGGCATGCAAAGGCAGAGAAGAAGGCCAAGTGAAACCTGAATCTCCGGCAGCGCACAGCCTTATTGGCTTTTGAGCTTGCAGATGGGGGAGCCCTTAATGAAGAGGTCCAAGGAAGGAACGCGGTGCGCATCGAACTGGACAGGCGCGGTGAGGACAGGCAGGCGGAATCCTTCACACTGGTGTTTAGGAGAGTCAGGCAATCGCGTGGAGAAATATGTGTCAAATGTCTTGAACCATGTGCTCGCACAGCGAAACCGCGAAAGCCCTGGAGTGCTGTTGTGGCGTGCTGAGCGGCGTAGCAGAGCGCATGCGCGTGCTAATGCGGCACGACAGGCGGGTGAGGGCAACAGGGCAGAGGTAAAGGCAACGGCAAGAAGGGTGGAGCTGGCCGCGGCAGCTCCAAACACAGAGCGCCACGACCTGGGTTACCTGAGTCTGTAAAAGTATATAAACATGTGGGTGGACGGTGGACATGTGAATAGTTCAGATCTGGACTGTTTAGTGAGTGACTACTAAATTGTGTGTCCCATCAGGTACCTTAGGACCTGTTTCACCTCATGGTTGTTTCGCTTTTGCTTTTCGTGCGCCGGAATCGGCGCGCCCATCTTAGTTTTTCATGTGGATTGTCTGTATGGTAAAACCTCAGTTCAGCTCAGCACACCTTATAACCCTTGAAATCCTTGAAGGGGGGAGCCAGCTGGAGCTACCAGGGGTGCCCGTTCACCAAATGGGAACATTGCCATTTGCAATTGAAAATTCTTGCCATGACCCCCCCAGATCTTCCATGTCACGGAAAAAAACTAACCAAGGCACATCATCAATTGCGATGATTGCAAAAGGCTTGTAAATGTTTTATTTGGGTTTTTCTCAAAATATGGGACCCCCCAAAACGTTTAATCTGAAGCAGTTGAAATAAGAAACCAACCATTTTTTGGGGTTCCCAATGGCTTGAGAAGCCACCATTTGGCACCGCAGCAAATCTGGTATTGTCCACGATTTCATCCATGAACCGTTCTTGCAGGACCCTGACTCACTACCTGGTGAACTGCCAGAAGAGGTAGCGGACTCAGAGAGTAGCGGCGCTTGTGCCCAATCGTAGCCAGCCAAGTGGCAACCGTGGGGAAAGCTTACCCAATTGGCAGCAATTTAGCCATTTGACCATCTTATATTTTGGGTAGCAAAAAGCATGCTTACATTCTACCACAAATTGTGGTCTGGTTGGAAGCGATTGAGAAGCATGATTGACACTTTAATGGCAGGCTGTGGCATGTTGACCAACTTTAAATACTGGACCCCCGAAGGTAGGCAAATAGATGTTCTGGACCAGTTTGGTGCGTCAAATCATGATGATTTCAACGTGAGCTAACCAATCGATTTGCAAAACATAGCTGGAATGCACCATCCGCCTCAAGTGTTTCTTGATGGTTGAGTTGCGTGTATCATTCGCCATGGTGGTTCTAGTGCTGTTTTGGCTGGTGGTTTCTGCCATGCGATTATTGTTTTCGTGGCTAGTTTCCAGGGAACTCGTTGTTATGAACAATATTGAATGGTTATGTCTTTAGGATGAATGACGTGAGAGTCGCATATGATATTCACAATTTATATTATGTCATGATCTATGCTTAACGACGTTTAATGATATGATATGTTCTTATCTATTCATATATTAATCAAATTGTGTATGATAATCCAGGTACAGCCCTTAGTATCAACCACAGATGATAACCCATATCTTATCCATCAGTTGATGATCATTTGCATGGTTCAAGGCGCCTACCAGGGCCGAGGTGATTTCTGTTGGGCCAAGAATGGCCAAGATGTCCTTCAATTGTTGTCTCTTTGCAAGCAGTCGACTTGTTGCCATGTTCACGTTTCCACTACTGATAGCTGGTGGTTGGTCCATATTAACATGTTTAGATACATGCATCTAAGAGTCGTTTCACATGCACATGAACTTTAGATGTTATATGTATGCACGTGCATGTATGCAGGTATGATGTATCCGTGCACGTACTGTATGCATGTATCATTATGTTTAACATGTGAGACAATAAGTGTGTGTGCGTATATACATTTCTATTCTGACCACATAGAACACAATTTGTTTCGCAGGGACATTATTCTAAATACATGTTTTTTTTCCATATATATCTATATATTCATTTATAGCATTGTCACGCTTGTATGCACATGTGTACAGACCCATTTCATATCCATCATGCTGATGGAATGTGTGGGGATCATTAAATAACCGTCCATAAACCAACAATCATATCATCATTTTTGACCAGCAATAAACCTTTGACAAACCATCAACTCATTATCAATGAACCATCAGCCACCCTGATTGAGCATCGAAAATCATGGTGGATCCACCAGCGGAACTCATCAATGAACCATGAATTCACCATCCTTAGCTTAACCATAGATTACATCACCCTTAGTTTAATCATGGTTAATCCAAATGAACTGGATGGCTTATACCCACTAACTTAGGTTTTTAGTGTTTTTGGGATATGATTGGTTTACCAATAACCATTAAAAATATATTTTTAGCAAGGGATCTATAAGCCACCAAGTGAATAAAGCTTAGTTGTAACCTTTAGTGATAACCAGAAACTCACCACCCTTCGTGGCATCACGTACGGTCCCCTGCTCCGTTGCAGGTGTGGTTCGAAGTGATGCGTTTGGCCTTGGACATCTCCGACCTGGCCAACTTCTCACGAGCAGCTCGGGGCGGCATCGGCCAGGGGGCCATGGGAAGGTCCGTGCTGTGCTGTGAACAGCGGGATGGGAAGCAACAGCTGCGATGAGAAGCACTGGCTGTGTTGATTTGTCAATGATTATTGGCCATTGTTTATCCAATATGGCTATGAGTCAATATTAACCAACAATGATGGGGGATGATAACCTACAATAGTAGTAGGAAATCAATGGTTAATGATGGGGAACCAGGGGCACGGGGTTGTGACCCACAGCCATATTAGCCAGGAATCTTTCGAAATGGAACTACTGACCAGCCTGCTGACCAGCCAGCAGCGTATTGATTTATTCATGAGACGATGCTTCGATAGCATGTTTCATGCATCTCCGGAGTTGCTTCCTGAGAAGGGGTGTGAAGGGATGTTACAAGGCTACCTTCGAGATGAACAGAGTAATTATACAAGGGAAGAGGACATGAAACGATTCGAGCATAAGAACCCGACATGACTACCAAACACACTGCTCTCGTACATAGACACTTGACATCCTCAGCATTTCTTCAGTCCGAAAAAGAGCCGAGGACAAGGACTTTATTTGCAAGATATTGCAAACAGTATCAATATCTACGGAATACTTCGGTTGATCCAGCCCAAAAGTGTCTCCTCCATTTTCGAGAGCAAGATACTCGACATGTGAAGTTGAATCCAAGTAGAATGGAATTCAAAAGTGGGTTTGTGCCAAAATAGTGCTACCCCCAAAACCAAATTTGTTTCCTGGTAAAACAAACATTTTTTACTTGGGGCCCATTGGTTACTTTGTGGTTTGGTCCCCAAATAAGCACATGACATGTTTCAGCTTCCAAAGAGGAGGCCTACCATGCCATGTGCTCAGTACAATGTCTCAGCGATCCATGGATCATATCATTTGCCTTGAGGGAAAGCTCGAGAAAATCTGAAACAGTCCAAGTTTTGCGATCGACTCTCAGATGTCACGACAAACAAGCAATCATTATTATGATCATGCACTTATCTAACTGAAAAAAAACATGATGATTTTATTGATAGACATTTGACGAAGTATTCAGAAGGACGTATGAAGTATCTCATAGATACTGCTTGAAATGCGTGCTTCTCAGGTATCTATGGGCTTTCACAAGGCGTGCCGCGGATCCACGAGGTATCCAGCAATGTATGGCCCCCGACAAGTTTCACCACTGAAGCCTTTGGTTTGTTAAGGAAAGATTCATAGCATGAAATCATGCGCTACTGAAATCATGGGCTTCTAGAGTACTGCAGGATTCGTTGACATAGGCAATCGTCATGTAAAGTGTCAATCGCTAAGGGGTCCTTTGTTGAATGAGTAGTTGAATGCATCCATTCTTACATCACTCAAGAACAACGTTCATAGTAGGCAAGCAGGTACCCTCTGGCAAACTTACTTGAGAGCTAAACATCACGAGTTTTGACAGGTAAGCCTGCTATACAGATGGTAGATTTTCCAAATCTGCCAGGGAGTTTGATGGTTCTTGTAGATGCTCCCATCAGTTGTGGGATAGATACGTGACACTTAGGATCGTACCTAGTCCAATTCAACATCCATGTATGCAGCATGAGGTCATTACTGGGATCATCTCCCTAGAACGGGGTGGTTGGCACCGACAGGTGTCTGGTGGCAAATGCCACTTTGCACATTCGAACCCTGGTTATCTCTTGATGTGGGCGAACTGATTTTAGTTTGCTATACTATACTAAAAGTCTTGTCAATCCGAATGTTACCCAACTTGATACGGACAGTCATGTATCATGATTTATTTTCCAGTCATTATGTTTACCCATGTTCAAGAGGATTTAGCTTATTTATGGCTTGAACATGACCGCAACAAAGCCAGTCAACCTCCACTGGTGGCTGACAGTCCAACGCATCGCTCCAACGCTACTTATGGCTACGGGGTAAGCAACTGATGGAAAATGATTTGCTGAGTGATACCCTACCATTCCAGATCCTGTACTTATACAGTAGGCAACCAGGGAATCCCTAGCGTAGGGATGGTTACCTATTATTTGTTGCTAAGTGGGAGGGTTGAGGGTAGGTATGATTATAGCCATATTGACAACTTGATTCGACCCTTAATTGTCTATATGAGTTGACTGCTATGGCAAAAATAGCTCCAGTAACTTGATTGTGCTCAACAATAACCATACTTTTCAACCGTAGCTTGGCAGAACAAGCTGGTGATAAGCTATAGTGAGGTGGACCAGGGTTCACCCTCCGCGCATCCTGGTGGCTGTTATCCTTCAAGCCGCACCTTACTTCACCGTCGCTCCAGGTCGTCGAATCCGAGGATGCCTGGCGTGGGCGTACTGTGCGCCTTCCACCCAGGCAGCTGCACTTGCATCGGCTGCCTTCGAATGGGAAATATGCATGGTTACTAACGGTAAAGCAGGATGGGATATGGATGGTATGAGTAGGATATCAAGATAAACTATGGATATGAAGATATTCTAGGAAGGTATGGTTATTAACCATTAATAGCTAGGACCATACTGGGAACAATAGTAGGATATTAATGGTTACTAAGGGTAAACAATGACGATATTGATGGTTACTGGTTGCTAATGGTAAATGGCTATAGGTCAATATTAATCAACCAGCTACTGGAGGACAACCACCAACAACAATAGGAAAGCCAATGGTGACTGATAGGGAAACCAGGGGTACAGGGTTTTGACCCATAGTTGTCGTAATAAGTGAATAAGTTTGATCCCTATGCCGAACCAAGTATTTCATGTTGCTATTTTGATGTTATGGCTAGGCATAGAAATTTGCGGTGTATACTGTACACTAGCCATTCCCAGGATTGCAACCGTTGTGATTTCCCATTTCGTCATCCCATCCGTACCTGGGGTCTCACTCAGATTCTTGAGTGGAACTATTTGGGTTAGACACTGGCACCTCTTCACAGTATCTGGGTGTGTCCTCAAATGTGGTACCTACTAACCATCCAATAATAGCCATCATCAAAAGGGAAACTGACCAGCTATATAAGGGTACACCATTTTTGGACAAACCATCCATAGCTGGTGGTTTTAAATTATGTTTCCCTCTGCATTGGTTGATTAACTGATTATGTTTCAAAGGGGTTGAAACCACCAACCAAGTATTTCTAAACCTACTCTAATGTTCGGATGCTGCAGGATAGATGTTTTGATCATTCAAACGAATTTGGCTGGTGATTAGCTCCATCGCAAATGACAGTGTTTTTGTTATGCCTGTTTATTCTTACTGTCATGCAATGATTTTTACCAAATGACAATTCATTGCCAGGAACGATCTGAGATAGTTTGATCATCATTATTGATATTGATTTTTTACATACTCATCCACTCATCATGGTTCATACAAGTAGTTCCCGCACGAGGCGGAGGCGGAAGTTTCCAAAACTTATAAGTGCATATAGAAAAAAAACATTTGAGCCTATAGAATGGCGGTCAAAACATCACGAGCGCGCAACTTGTCTGGAGAATGATCTTGTGTTGCGGTTTTTGACAAGGCAATGCATGTCCTGGGTCACGAAACAAATCAAACTGTTTCTTGGGTCTGGAAACAGAATGACTTTGTGATGTCATGGATGTAATTTATGAGTTTCGTATCACAAGCTTTCATTCTTCGTAATCTTGGAGAGGTCTTAGTGTAAGCTAGGGTTGTCACAACTGAATGTATCATGTCACTGCCTTCGAAAATTGGTATTTCACTCATCAAATCATCAATGAAGTATTTCATTAAAGACCACGGGCAAGCATTGTCTACAGTCTTACAAGGCAAGCATTGTAATGTGGGGCAACTTGCGACAGCAACGCGACGCATCCGTTTTTTTCCGACAAGAGCAATTGCAGTCGAAACGATCATTACACGGTCCACAACGACACGCGCAATGAATTGCTGAAGTGTTTGACACAACTCAAGAACATGTCGCTACAGCTCATGCAAGTGCGTGACTAAATCAGGATGATACATTAGCATCCACAAGAGACGCGCGTTCCCAGGTAGAACTTTGATTTCCACATCTTGAGGGTGTCCAGTCACTAAACTGTGCGCGTGAAAATAAATGAGAAATTTTTGCATCACATCCAAACCTTTATACGTCAAGACCATGTGCGTAAAATCTTGGTCTTCCTCTAGAAAGCGCAAAACTTGCCAGAGGCAGTTGTAGCAGACACCAAATTCACAATAAACCAAAGCAGTTCTTTCGTCTCTCCATAAATTGTGAGTCTTATTGCATGCAACACACCAGTTTTTCTGCAGCGCTTCGTAGACCCGCAAAGCCCTTTTGAAGCCATGTCTCACTTTCGATGCGTCAACAGATTGAAATAACACATAGTCATTTGGAACAGGAATCTTATCAATGGTTTCTGCGAGAACCAGTGTAGCGAAGGACGAGCCCTTGCGACGACTGTTGCAGATTTGTCGAAACTTCTCCGTCGAGCATGTTCTGGCACGAAAGAACGTGGAACAAGCAGACAAACGCAAGACAGTTCTGACGTCGTACCATGAGAATTGTTCGACGCTGTCGATGCAAAACATGGCCATTGTTTGGACACGGTCCCCAGCGACGCGCGTCCTGTTGCTATGTCTTGAAAATGAACTATCCCCAAAAAAAAAAGACTACTAAGTCCGTCCGTCATGTGACTTCCCACATTCACATTGTGTCACCAATTGGTTATCTCATCGATGCTTCTTGTCTATGATTTCTTGTTTCTTAGTATATTTTCTCGACCTTGGACATTTTATCTTGTGACCATTTGACCAACATCTTTTTACATAAGTTCCTTCGCAGCCACAGACAAAACACAACCCATCCGTCTGAGACCTAGAACTAAGAGGATTTGAATATCCACTGAAAACTAGATTCCAAAACTACTTCAGTTCAGGATCCTCAAGAAAGAGTTCAGTATCCTGGAGTTGCCAGTTGGTAGTCAGCTAAGAAAACAAACGCCTATCCCGTGATTCTACGATCGAGGCAACAAGCAACCACCATGCTGGGGCACTGTAGCACCGTTGTGGATATGATGATGGCATACCAACCACGGCATCATCCACCTGGCCCGCCACCACCAGGGCACCCGGATCATGTTGCATCCCTTTTCAGCGGGCCTGCAGCACGCGGCTGACAGCAGTGCCTACTTCCAGGCTTCGGAAAATTTCCTTCCTCCAGCTGCAACCTTCAGACGCGCTCATATGGGGGGTTCTATAAATTGGAAACCCCAAAAATGGTTGGTTTATTACTATCAGTTGACTGTAAGTGATTAATGATGGATGATTTAGGGGGTACCCTATTTTGAGAAACCCCCATATCCACATGAGTCGAGTCGTTAGGAGAATCCGGGCAACCAAGTTCGCAACCGCATCGGTCAACAGATAAGGCTTTTCTTTTTCGCACTTGTGTTGGGGGGTTCCGCGTTCTCTCAGTCCACAAGCATTCAAGCATGTTTACACCAGGGGATGGCCCAACCAATCAACCATCTTGGTGCAAACCGTCAATGTCAACTGATCCATGTACATGTCCTCCGATCGATCATCTTCCTTACCCTTGACCCCCTTAGCACCCCGACTTCAAGCAACCCACATCTTCATCACTGAAATGCATCTCTGGTTCCTGGGCACCACGAGCCCTTCATAGGATCGGCTGGTTACTGCCCTCCGGACAGCTGGCTGCGTTCATCATGAATGCAGCGTGGAATGGTCACAGACTTTGCCTTTGGATGAGTTTTTGTGTTTTGAACCCAAACATCTATCTGTGTGTCAAAATTGGGAAAAAAACGAACCTGGGTTTTTTGCCTCCCGAACAACACTTGATTTCACCTTTTTCGGAAGATGCTTTGGCCGCTTGCACTGCTGGAAACATTTGCTGTTCCACGAACCGTTGCTCACCCATGCCATTTCTTTTCAAGTCACAATTGTCAGCAACGGCTCTCGTTGATACTGCTGCTCCATCTCGCTGAATTGCCCAGACAGTTGGCGTTGAAAGTAGACCCATCATTGAAAATGCATCGAACACCATTGGGTGCTTCTCAAAAGAGGGGTACCCCTGAATCATCCAACAATTGTCATTTATAGTAGTGAACCAACTATTCTTTGGGTGCCCCCATTTTAAGAAACCACCATTTGTAATTGCTACTCCATCTCTGATCGACCAATGCATGCTCCGAATCAACAAGGGGTGGAACTTGCATTGTGATCAGCAGTTGCCAGAAAATCTCAATATGATGTCTTATCAGAATGATATATCATCCAAACAACTCTAGATGGGAGAATCGACCTTACATCATCAACAACTATTTGTGCACCTACAATGATTGCTACGTACTACGAACCAACTATCTGCTTGGAATCATTCGTAATTGATCAACTCTGTACCAACACTTGATCAACAACTAGTTCTTCATGTTGAACTTTTTGTCAAAAGTCAACTTAGCCAACAATTGATCATTCACAGTTGACGAAGTTGATCATCTGTCAATGATCAACTGTTAATAATGAACTAGTTGTGATTGGTCAACTTAGTCAACAGTTGAGCATGATTAACCCTCAATAGTTGATGAGTAGTCAACTTACTCACCCATCGCTAGTTGATGATTTACTAAACGTTCAGCATTGACAGCTGGTGGCGCCGGCTGAGCACCCCAGACATGGCACTCAGCCACTGTGGTGCTCACAGTCTCAGGACAACGTGGTAGCTGCTGAGCCCCCCAGGTTAGCTCCCAACGATAAGGGCCGCGGGGCTACGATACAGCAGTGGTTACAAATGACTGGTGAGCTAATCCAGAAGCAGCTCAAGTAAACAACAGTGCCTGCTAGAACTGCCAGTCATGAGCCATACATATCACTGATTGGGCTTATTCGCTGGAGTTGATAACCTCAATGAACCAGCTCACAAGGTGGGCTTGGTTACCTGGTATTTCTGAACCGGCTGGGGGGGTCACCTACGGTCCAGATGAAAGCAGTACCCAGGAATGAACAAGTCGTCATGATTGTTACAATATTGATGATGAACCATCATTGAAACCAATATGAACAACCACTCTTCACAAAGGGTGACAACCATGAACAAACACTAGCCTGTATTTACATCAAGGGATGGACCAGCACTGAAAAAAATTGTCTCCACGAATTGCGAGGATCAAACCCCAAAACACCTGCTCAGTCTTTGGTCGGGACTTTGGGCACAGGATTGATTCCCGTTGCCTTGTACACCCAAACTAGTTGACCACCGGATGCTATCATCACACCTTTTCTGGAAACATCCCTTCTGACTTGGGAATCTGCGATCCAAGAGCTGCTAAATCTTGAGGCCACGGAGAAGGAACGAAAACTAGATGCAAGGCTGGCAAAGATCAAAGGAACACAACATGTGCGCAAAGAAAAGAACGGTAGTGATGAACCTGGTGATCTGTTATCTTTTGCCTCAAAAAATGGAGTGATTATCCTGATGATGGTGATGACGAGGAGGATGAACCTTGCTAAAGCCCTGGGGGCTGAAGCGGACTGCTTTCCCCACTGAGGGCCCGCGACCATGATACTTGCAAAGACCTACGGGCCATGGAGTGAACAGGGTATTTTTGGGATCGCATGGGATTGCAGCAATGGGAACTTGAGGCTTACTTGAGGCGGTCGGGAACCATCTCAGAAAGAGAGTGTTCATTCATGTAAAATGTTGAAATATGCATACAAAAAAATAAGGATTGGATGCTGTCCAGAACTAGGAGTCCACCCACGAACAAAGAATGAGATGCTGTTTGCTGCTGAAAGGCAACAATGAGTCAGCGGTGCTTTCGCTACGATTTGTGATGGATGCGTATCTTATTTTCGTGCGAGAGATCATCACCAGCTCTAAATCTCTGCAGGGGTCTGAAAAAACAAGAAATGGCCGGCCATGCTACTTTCCTATCCGCCTATCCACTGTCTTCCTATCAGAGTAGGTCCACGTAGAGCAGAGTAGATTCAACCTGATACTAGTACAGCGTTGATTTCACAAGGTTACACCCACCTGCTTAGTATCCCTTATCATCCGTTCAATAGTCGTTATCATCCCATCCCCATGCAGCAGCAATCGTAAGGCATTGTCTATCATCAAAGGGAGCAGTTGCACATACTCCAAGAGAAAAAAATCGGAAATCGGCTTTGAGATGTATTTTTTTGGAGATCTATTTCTTTTGAGATCTATTTCTTTTGAGATGTATTTCTTTTGAGATCTATTCCTTTTGAGATCTTTTTCCTTTGGAGATGTATTTCTTTTGAGATGTATTTCTTTTGAGATCTATTTGTTTTGAGATGTATTTCTTTTGAGATGTATTTCTTTTGAGATCTATTCCTTTTGAGATCTATTTCTTTTGAGATCTTTTCAAATCTTCGTAACACGGAAGTTCCGCACTTCGTAACTAAACTTCCTTTGACTAATTCCTTTAAAGGTCATTGTTAATCAGGATTAGTGACAAGAATTGATGGTCTGATTAATCATCAGCGAATATCAGGAACCATCATTATTTCCAAACACATTTCAGTTTCGTAACCACAATAAATGCCGTTATTGATTATTGTTGGGTTTTGAATTACCGATATTTGCTTGCGAACTTGCAATTCAGAACCATGGCTATTGACTATCTTGATTGTTGATGACTATCATGATGACCAATTTGGGTTCAAACTGTTTGCATTTGCACATTCAAAATGGGTTTCTTGAGGTGATCTAAGCTGCGCGCGAATTTCCATATGTAGACATCTAGTCAAGAAAAAACAAAATATTTTTGGTTTCCAGGTCGGTGGGTTTTAAAGAAGGCACTTAATATCATTGACTATTTTTTGACCATTACTAATCATCAGCATCAATCACTATTGGCCATGATTAACCATCATAGACCACTTGCATGATTGAGCATGCATCATAGTTCATATTTCAGGGTGAAACTCGCACCCTGATCGCCGCAGTTGCCTGGAACAATTCGCCCCGCATTTGGACCGTTGGTCTGGGTTGCCCAGGGGTGGTCAAGCGGCAGGTGTTGAAACGGAGGCAGCACCTCTACCTGTCCTTGTTCCCTCGATTGGAATCATTTCCTCAAATTTACCCTTTGGTAAACTAACAGGGAAGTCAACAATCATCATTTTCAACGGGTAAACCAGCTTTAAATAGGGTTTTTCCCTTTTCCAGGTCAATCTACCACAGGGTACGACCGCAGGGTCATTGTTTTTTTTTTTTGGTTTGATCGCGGTGGCTGTTGGTGGTTGATTGTCTCTTTGATCATTGCTGCTGTTGTGCGTACCATTATTGTCATGTTCCCCTTTTTCAATGTTGCATCCTTTTTGTTGAATCCCAATTGTGTTGAATGGTGGCTCGTCACTATTTCTACGTATGCCACTTACTATTGACATGTTTATTTGCCAATTGCCAATACTGCATCATGGCTGGGTGACCAGAACCTTTTTTTACATCATGATGCAATCCCAGATGCTGCATTGGAATGGTGGATATTCACCTCAACATTTGCACATCCAATGACCCCCATTTTCTACATAAATGATTACCCACACCATTGAGTATCTGGGGTATTTGTGAATTTTCATGGTGAACCAGCACACCATCATGAACCATTAGTTAGTCATTGGATGAATTGGCCGCTAGCCATGAACTAGTCATAAATAACCAGTGGTTGGTATCATCATCAACTACTAACTGGTTCATCCAACTAGTAATCAACCATTCACAACGAACTCACCAGTTGGAAGACCTGTGGTGAATTGTGACCAGTTCACCCACTGATTGCTGGTCGAATGACGAGCCAATTGACTGACCATTCACTGTGGCTATCAATCACAAACCAATTAACTCAATCATCCAATCATATCCAATCATATCCAATCATTAAGCACTTAACCAACTGAATCACCAACTAACTGATTAATCATAATCCAGTTAGTGAACTTATCCAATTATATCCAACTAACTAATTAACCACTATCATCAACCACATTAAGCACTTAACTAACCAATAAACCACTTCATCCACTAGCTAACTGTTGTCCTTGGTTACTCATTTGCTGCCTCACTAGTTCACCCCCACCGCACCCAGGCTTTGCGCTTGGACGGGCGCCAAAAAGCTGGTGCGGGGGCATGGAATTTGCTTGAGGAGGATGACTCAGCTTAATCTGATGCCGATTCAGGGCTCATGTTGATGATTAGTCTGAGGATATTTAGTGGTATTGACTGGCTAAACCGTTGATGTTGTTTGTCCTAAAAAATCAAGGTGGTCATCAAGAAACATTTATGATTCATTGTCAATGTTAAGTATCGATTTTACTCGCAATCATGAGTGCATTGATGGTTGATGAAAAGGGCTAATGATTGATAACGGTTTGGTATGATTTGGTTTGTACGCTTTCAACAAAGACTGCTGATTGATGAATGATGGGCTCACTATGGTTCACTGATTGCCGTTGCAAAAATTTCCTTTTGCTGTGCCGGATTTATCTCTAAGAAGGTTTTCCCTATCGGATATCTACTTAGATAGCATTTGATAGAATTATCATGATTATTACCAACGGCTTTTATCACAATTCTAGTGCAAAAGTGGCTCGCCATGACTGGCTTATTCAGCTGCTGTTTGGGTTCAAACAGGCCGATCACCAGAAAGTGAATCGGAGTTCATCAACTTGTATGGTGGACAAATCAACCTCCAATGTTGATGGGCGGACTTGCAGGTTTCAAAATCTATCCTCTGCCCGGTACGTATATTATAGACACATCATCATAAGAATAAAGATCCAAAATATTAAAAATACATAAGGTCCAGTGTTCCCCACGCCCTCCCTCCCCATGGTCATGGTTATGGACAATATTTGGTGGTTTCTCAAAGTAGGGAGTCCCGCAAATCATTTATTAAACCATGCTCATTATTAACCAACCATATGATTATCCATATCTAACAGTTAATAACCATTGTCTCAAAATAGGGAGTTCCCCACATATTTAGTAACCAACCATATTTGCTTATTATTAACCATTATCTCATTAACCAACCATTATCTGATAGTTAACCACCATTATTTGCTTATTGTTAACCAACCATATCTAGTTCTATCCCGTTCCCCCCTTGAGGGCCCTTGAATCTCCAGGACGCTCGGGGACGGGGTTTGCCCGTCTCAGGTGATTCCCCGATCCTCGCAGCTGCTGAGTCAAGTGGCTCAGCGAGCCCCAAAGCTGCCCGTGGAGGCGATCAGCCGAACCTGGTGATGTGAGGGGCTGGTTGAAGCCATGGATTTTGGTGATGAACAACGGGGTAAGTAACTTAATGGGTTAATATATGCAATTTGTGGTGATAAACAATAGGCAACTAAAGTAACTTATGGGTGATTTCGGTGATTCACAAAGGGTAATAATTTATAACCAGATTTTTTTAATAGTTGTTACAAGTAGTTGTTGATAATAGTTACAAAGCAATGTTGGTGATCACCCATTATCATGTTGTTATGACATCGTAAGCTTATTGTTAAACCATGTTCATGGATGATTTTGATGTTGGTGATTTTGGTGATCAACAACTGGTTATAACACCGAACATAAGTAACATAATTGCTAATTGCCTTTGGGCAACGAATGTTAAGATGTTCATGGGTGATTATGGTGATTAGCATCACCATAAAGTTTATGATTTTACAGGATCAACAACACTGGTGATGCCGGGTGATCGGCAGTTAACAACGCTGGTGATGCGCGGTAATTGGCAGTTACGAACATTGGTGATGTTGGTTGGCTTTCATGATTAACGACACATGGTTAATGACTTTGTCATCAGCAATTAATCTTTTGTGGTGCTGGTGATGCTATTTATCAATGGCTCATGAGATCTGATTATAACCAGAGTTTTGACTCATGAAGTAGTTTTGATAAACTGATGAACCATGATATGTAATGATTAACTAGTGATTTGCCATGGTTAGCCGTGAACAATTATGGGCATGATCGAGCTTGGTTTAACAATGGATGAAGTTGTGGCACTGTATACTTGACGATTTAGAAGGATTATAATGAACCAACATTTGTTTTCATGCATGAAGAGTCATGATGAAGCTTCAGTAACCTGCAGTCGTGAACAATAGGCATTATTAACAAGGTTGTCCATGATCACTGGTCATGATTTGCATTGTCTAATTATTTTTGCTCATCAGTCATCAATAGCCATAGCTAGCAAGAGGCATCATTGAGCACCATGATTGACCAGCGCCAGCCATGAACAGCAGTATCAATCATGATTGCCCTTCAATCACCAGCCATTGCATGGCTGTCTTCCCAGAAACTAACATAAACCACACCAAGACAGAACCCAAGAGACGAGACAAATCTTAGGACCAACATCGCAGAGGGTGTTTCTAATGGTCACTGCAGTGGTGAACAGGAAAAGTAAGCCGGGATACCCTGGCTGTCAACCGCAGCATGCAGTATTTAGTCATGGGCTACCCATCAAACATATGCAGTCGCTTGCTAACAACCAATCCATTTTTCAGCAAAGCATGAACCTCGAGATGCAACACAGGCATCATCCGAAAAACAAAAAGCACGACTAATCATCAAGAAACATAACTTACTAACCAACCATCAAGCAACACAACTTAACATAACTCATCGACCAAACAGACGTACAACTCACCAGCAGCCAAGCACTTCCATGGTTGCAACCGCAGGTCAGTTGGCGATTTGACCATCACCTCAAGGGCGAAGGTGTGCAGGTGCGTCGGCCATGAGTGACGGTTTCGTTTTTTTGTTGGAAACGGTGGTTGCTTGTCTAGCTGGTGTTTCTCAGGGAGCGATTTGGAGCCAGGGGTATCCCGTTCAATCCCTTTACCAAGGGGGGCTAAAGAGCTGCAGGGAGTGGTGAAACCAGATGGTAGTTGTTTTGGCGATTGGATGTCGTTTTTTTGTTCGTAATGATTGATCTCGTTGTTGTTGCTAATTCTTTTGTGGCTGCTATTGCTAAGAATGTTTTTTGATTAATCAACAAAAATGTTGATCAATCAATGTGTGTTTTTTTTTGTGTTGTCTTGATCTCTAGTTCTTTCAACACAAAATAGGGTTACAAATGATAGGGTGACCAATAACCCACCAAAAATGATCATTTTACTAGGAAAGCATTGGTTTTGGGGGTACCTCTATTTTGGCACATACCATTGTGTCTACACTGTTGCTTCTCGTTTGTTTGACTTTCGTATTTTGTTGCTGCCGCCCGTCGTTGGTAATTCTTGGATTGTGAAGCCCTTTGCACGTTCCAGGGATGCATGAGTTTGGTGCTTTTGTTCATAGTGATTAGTAATGGTTGATCAATGATCATATCCAAGTCTGCTGACGACTCCTGTTGAGTAGCAATCAGCATTGACCGACCTGTTACTTGTTACCATTTGTCGTTACTCATCATTTTCAATTATTGTTAATTGATGGTTGACTGGTATTATTTTTCATAATTTACCATTATTTGACAAGCGCTACTATCCATGGTTGACTGGTATTAAAAAAATGCTATCAACAAATAAAGGTTTGGTTTTACCCGGATCAACCAATGGTCAAACGTAATAGGAAGCATCAGCAATCATTGACCATCAGGAACCACTAGTTCAGCCAGTACTGCTGGTGAATAAATACCATTAATGCCATGGTGTATATTGCATGTGTATCACAAATTAGCCAAGTGTATGTTGGTCAGTACGGTACATGAAACTGTTCATTATCTATCCACCATTACCCTTGTAGCCTGTGAAATCAACTTGCTTCGAACATGTGAGTTGCCTCCACCACTGCATGTCACTTAGTGATTGTGTGGCTGTTGGCTCCATTTGTGTCCTAATAGGGGACCCTTTTGCCCTGATTGCTTCATGCAATCTACCACGAGCTACGTGCGGTGTGAAAAGCCATAGCCTTTGAGGTTTGCGCTGTGGTGCCAGGGGCACCGTGCATTGGGGCCATTGCTAGGCCTTTGGGATCCTGTGGATCTAGTGTTGCTGGTTGACCTGCTTAGCACCCATCAACTGGAACCTGAACCAATCCGCTCACCAGAATTGGTAGCGGAGCCCTCACAGGGCTTGCGATAAGCGTGGGTATCGTTGTGGCCTCCGGTGTATCTTCGACCACGCTGACCAGGAGGCTGGAATTTGAATCTGCCAGGAACTGGTACGGAATTTGTTTCTGCGTGCTGCGACATCTGGTGTGGCCTTTGCCGAGAAGATGTCGAGGGACCGAGATGGCCGTGATGAGCCTGTTGTTCCAGGTTGGGATGGCGAACCTGCTGGATGGTTTGACTATTGCAGACGGGTCCGTTTATGCCATGCCCAAACCCCTCTCTACAAGCGACAGCACCTTGGACCAAAGCTGACTCTGAAGCTCCGAGGTAAGGCCTGGGACATATCGGCAAGCATAGACCACCAGTTGCTTGGCAGTGAGGATGGAGCCCAATACCTGCTTCAGTACCTGAAGAGCCGACTTGGAAAGCTTCCTGTCCCCGATGTGGGCCAACAGCTGGATGAGGTGTTTGTGAGGCTGAAGAGGACTCATGGATCAGACCTCATCACTTGGTGCAATCAGTTGCAAGAAGGGTATCGCAAATTGCAAAGAGCTCTGTCAAAGACGAAGCCTGGGAAGAGGACCATTGGCTGCCAAACCTTGCTTTCAGGGGAGAAAGAGGCAGCCTCACTTGACCCTTCCTCTCCAACGTCTTCAGCAAGGCGTCGAATGAGTGGAAGTGAACCCCAAGGAGAACCAGCCCGAGCTGGAGGTTTGCCAAGTCCCACAGCAGCATCAGGTGCGGAAGAAGATGGTCAGGAGCAGAATGAGGAGCAAGATGATGGAGGTTCACCTCATGGCAGCTACCACTCAGGATGGTGGCATGATTGGCAGTGGTCTGACTGGCAGTCTCCACGCCATGGATGGACGTGGCATGAAGGAGATGCAGAAGCACATGGGCAGTTCGATTGGGAAGAAGCGGATGACACCATCCCAGACATCCTGCCAGAAGAGGTACTGGGGTGGCTTCTTCTTCGACGTTCCGGTCTCAGCTCCAACTCGAAGCTGAGTGTGCAAGCTGCTGCCGGCAATTCGCTGAAATTCGGCGATATAGAGCGTGCCATGAGGCAACAAGAGGACGAACTCCTTCAAGCAGAACGCCATCGAGTACCAGCACATCAACATCAGAGATCCCATCAGCGTGCCTTCTGGGTGGAACAGGGAGGACAATGGGGACTGGTGAATGATGAGTTGGAAGAGTGGGAAGATTTGGCAGATGAGTCCATCCATTGGGTGGAAGCAGACGTTCTCTCCAAGGCTTCGAACCGGACCCCATTTGGATGTCCGATGGTTGGAACGATTGGACGTGGTACGACGATGAGTGGCACACCCTCACCCAAGACGGTTGGATCGCCTTCAGCGACATGCGTCCCTGGTTGGAAATCGACCAGATCAATTCGGTAGATGCATCTGCTGGCAAGGAGTTGAATGACCTGTACATAGCTTTCGATCAGAAGCTTCGCACATTCAAGGAATCCCGTGATCTCATTTCCCAGAAGAGTAAGGGGAGAGGATACTACCCAGTTGGTTCATTTTCCATGAAAGGTGGCCAGAAAGGAAAGTCCAAAGGTAACCAAAAGGGTAAGAAGGGGATCCCTGGGAGTGCCATGGTTGTTCAGAGCCCCATGTATTCCGGGAAAGGTGGAGCTGGAAAAGGTTCTAGTATGTCACCCGTAGGAAAGCCAGGATATTCCGGATGTTTTATTTGTGGGGAAAAGGGCCATGATTACAAGTCATGTCCCATGCGTGGCCAGCGAACTGCATCGAGCAGCTCTTCAGCAAAGAGCAAGATGATCTGCATGGTGGAAGCCGTGAATGAGACCTCAGTGCCTTCCAGTGTCCCAGCCAGCCCTCCAGTCCAAGATATGCAGCGCATGGTTTTGGCGGCTGGAGATCCCAATGATCCCAACAGGCTGGGATATGCAGTCATAGACACAGGAGCAACTGAAACGGTAGGAAGTTTGGATGCCATAGATTTCATTCTTCGGAAAAGACATGGTAGATTTGGGATGGAAGAGGTAGGAGTTGATCCCCAGAGAATCAAGAAGTTTAAATTTGGGAATGCTGAGGAACGGTGTTCGGAAAGCTACCTCCTTCTCCCTCAAACCATCAATGGTGTCTCCACGGCCTTAGGGATTTTCACCTTGGATGTTCCCAATGTGCCCATCTTGATAGGCATCAAGACGCTAAGCCGACTGGGAGCACAATTGAGCTTGACGGACAACACCCTGGTTTTCACTGAGAGGTTTCCGGGTATAGCCATACCATTAATTCGTGCCCGTAATGGTCATTTACTCCTTGATTTGTGCAGTGATTGGCATGATCCGAATAGGGTAGAGCCAGTTACCAACGCTGACACCCAGGATTGCCCTGAGGAAAACATGTCTCTTGCAGCCCCGGGAGGATCCTATGACGTTCACGTGGTTGAAACATGGAGTGAATCGTCAGGTGAGAACTCAACATGCAGTATGCCATGGGTCAACGGTGATGATGGTACGGTTCTAGCTCATTTGCCTCAAGAAGATCGACCAGGTGCGTGTTCATCAGCTCGCGTGTGCAATCCTTGCCATGAATCGATTTGCCGAGACCCTCAAGTCCTTGGAGCCCAAGATGAGCGAGGAGATTGCCAAGGAGATGGTGCAGGAAGTCCAGACCAAGAAGAAGGCCTTGGATCTGAGTCGCTTCGATTGGAGCCGCACAGAGTATGCCAATCCTCGCGATCCCCGATGCCTCGGAGGAGCATGTCGGGGTCACCACGAAGTGGAGAGCTTTGGAAGGGGCAGTTCGTCAGGACAGAATGGCCACGCCTTGTGGCTGGGGTGCCGCAACTGCAAGCTCAGGGTGCTCTACACTCCGAAGTGGGGTGCGACCGGAAGTTATCGGTCCTCCGGTCCCCTTCCTCAGGATGTGGAGGACAAGCTGAAGAAGACGGAGCCGAACGATTTGAACCCAGGGGAGCTCAAGACCAAAGCCTTGGGACTCGAAGCGGCAGAACAGAGTGCCAAGAAGCAGTTGGAGAGCATCCAGGCCAAGAAGGCCACGTTGGCCGCCAAGGCCAAAGCTACAGCACCACCCAAGAAGACCGAAACAGTCGACTCCTCCAAGAAGGCATCCAAGAGAGACCATGGGACACCTGCAGAAGTCCAGGAGGACTGGACAAAGGTCGATGCTGTTCCGGAAACCATCGAGGTCGATCGCTGATTTTCTCCGACCATCCCAAGGAGATTGAGAACGATGCTTTGAGCCTGCAGGAGCCAGACTCAAGCGAAGTGTTCCCAACGTTCATGCTAGAGGAAGATCAAAAAGATGAAATTGTCCGCCAGCTTCAGCAGTCACATGATGACATGATTGAGGCCATTCAGGAACTTGAAGGTTCATGTTGTGATCTCATGGAAGTGTGTTGTGGTAAGGACAGTTCACTCACTAGCATGGTACAAGCATACAAAGGAATAGCATACAGAGTAGGAACACAGAATGACATGGATCTCACAACGGATAGGGGTGCTCAGAGAGCGCTTGCTTTTGCCAGGGAGGTGAAACCCAGATGGATGTGGATTTCCTTGCCATGTGGTCCCAACAGCCCTCTCCAGGAAATCAACCAACGGACTCCGGAACAAATCAAACGGTTGAAGCAAAAGCGTAGGAAACACAAAATCATGACACGTCACGTGATTCAAATGGCGGTTGAACAAGTCAATAGGGGAGGTGATCTTGGTTGGGAATGGCCCAGGAACAATAGAGGTTGGAACATGCCTGAAGTGCAGCGGTTCATGCGTGGGTTGAAACAGGAAGGGGTGTTTTGGAGAACCCAGTTGGACGGATGCCAGGTTGGTGTGGTTGCTCATGATAATGGGTTGCCAATGAAGAAACCATGGGATATTGTTTCCACGAGTGTTCACATGCATCATGCCCTCAATCTCCAGTGCCCAGGGGATCATGAACATGAACCATGCATGGGTCATCAGCGTGCTCACCATTCCGCCTTCTACCCCAAAAAGATGTGCCGGTTGATTACCAGGGTGGTTATGGGTGATCTTGGTAGAGAGACCTTGGATAACCAGTTGGTTTTTGGGGTGGCTGATGGTGATCAAGGGACTTCCCATGGGATACCTTTGGATGATGGGGGTAAACATGGACCAGCCAAGGGTATAGGAAGTACCATTTGGGATGAAAAGGATTTGAAGAAAATGAAAGAGGTGGTTCGACGGCTGCATGTGAAGTGTGGGCATCCTACCAACAGGGCTTTATATAACATGCTGAAGTCACGTGGGGTTGACCAACGGATTCTTGATCTCACAAAGGAACTGCACTGCGAAGACTGTCAAGAAATCAAGCTACCTGCTCCCCACAAGTCGGTCAGCTTACATGCCACAGAGGTTCTTTGGCATACGGTTCAAGCCGACATAGCGTACTTCAACATCGGTGAGGAAACCCTCGCCATCCTGTTCATGATTGACGAAGCCTCGCGATACCTTGCTGCTCATGAGTTGTTTCGCCATGGTAAAGCTGAAGCTCGTAATGCTACCACTCCGGAAGTCATTCGCGGTTTAGAATCTACATGGGTACAACATCAACTTCCAAACATTCTCAGAACTGACCCAGAGGGTTGCTTTCGTGGGATAGATCTGGAAGAGTGGTGCAGCTCCCGCGGTGTCGACCTTGCTCCATGTGTGGGAGAGGACCATGGTCAGATTGGAATCATTGAGTCCACCTTGGGCAAGATCCGCGATGATGTCCGAGCCCTTCTTCGCAGCCAGGACAGTGATGGGTTTTCGGCAGTGCTTCAGATGGTTTCTGCTCACAACGAACTTGATCGGGCTGGGGGATTTGCACCGGCCCAATGGGCATACGGTAGGCTTCCTAGTTTGGACCAAAGGTTGTTTGAAGGGGGAAACTCTGTTCCGTTCCATTCTAGTGAGGGTACCATAGGAACTGATCTACGGGCGAACCTTCAATTCCGAGTCAAAGCAGAAGAGCAGTATCGGCGAAGCCAAGCTGCGCAGAAAATTTCCAGAGCCATGAATGCACAGACCCGACCGTATCAAGTGTTCCTTCCTGGTGATTTGGTCTACTATCGTCGCTACAAGGTACCAGCTCAGGAGCCGTCTCATGTTGGTTTGGATAGACCTAAGATGGGTGTTTCCAGATGGTATGGACCAGGAAGGGTACTTGCTACTGAAACAAGATCAGAAACTGATCCACCAACGAAGAAACCAGGTAGTGTAGTGTGGATCATTTGTGCAGGCCGTTTGAAGCGATGTAGCCCAGTCCAGTTGCGACACTGTTCCTCCAGGGAACGCCTTTTAGCCGAAGGAACAGATGCAGTGACCTTTCCATGGAGTTTTAACTCGTTGATGCATCTGGTAGAACGCGGACAGTACCAAAGGTACGACGATGTACAGCTGGACGATGATAGGCCAGATTTCAGAACTCGGGAGGCTAGAGCTAAATCAAGAGGTAGATCTAGGAGTGTGCCTTCACGAGGAAATCAAGACCCCAAGACCGCAACAAAAGCCCAATCCAAAGGACGGCAGACAGACGAGGAGCGGCACCTCAGAGGGGAAGGGGCACCCAGTAACCAAGAGATAGAAGAAGACAGACAGAGACAGACAAAGCGGCCGGCTAGTGCGGCCCCCAGTGGTTCTAGTGCTCGAACTGTGCCGCGCCATGGAACTGAATTGGAGCGCAATGCCCAGTTCAGAGCAGCCCGTGAAAGAGCTGCGAGACACGAAGGTGGTGATTTTCCGGGGAAGACTTTGCATGATCTTCTTCACGATGGCAAGTCCTATGCTATCATGGATGATGAGCCGACAGAGATGATCTGCCAAATCGAAGTGCCAATGCCTGAGAACAAGAAGGAGATGAAAGAGTTCAACAAGGACTCAACTGCATGGGTGAGCCGAAAGATGAAGAAAGGAGCTGAGTTGAAGTGGAACGAAATTCCTGCAGATCGCATTGAAGACTTTCGGAAGGCCAAAGAAAAGGAGATCTCGAGTTGGGTTCGAGAGTCAGCAGTGAAATTGGCCTCCAAAGACGTTGCGAAGGGCCGACTTCTTCGCATGCGATGGCTCTATACCATCAAGCAGAGTGGCCAGGCTAAAGCACGCTTGGTGATCGTGGGCTTCCAGGATCCAGATTTACAACATTTGGAGCGAACAAGCCCAGTGATGACGCGGCGTACCCGCGGCCTTTTCTTGACGAAGTGTGCCCTTCATCAATGGTGCGCTCTTAAAGGTGACGTCAAGGCAGCCTTTTTGCAAGGGCTGGAGAGTGAACGGGAACGTGCCATCTTTGCCAAGCCGGTGGAAGAATTGGTTACTGCGCTTGGTGGAGGGCCCCAGGACAACGTCCAGATATTGAAGGCGTGCTATGGGTTGGCGAACGCTCCAATCCAATGGTTTCGATCAATCGCCGAAACAATGAGAGCTGCTGGCTTCACTGCCCTCCAAACAGAACCATGTGCATGGATTGTTCTAGATGATGATGACCCGAATATGGTCATCGGGATGGCATGTGCACATGTAGATGATTTTCTCTTTGCCGGTGATGATGGCAAAGAGAAGTGGCGCAAAGCAGTGAACCACCTGTATGCTGCATATCAATGGTCAGACTGGGAATGTGACAGCTTTAGTCATTGCGGTGTCCATGTGATACAAAGACAAGATGGTTCATCGACGTTGAGCCATGCCGAATATTGCACCACGATTGAGCAGATTCAGGTGTCGAAGAATCGCAGTGAAAAGGAACCAGTGACAGAAGTGGAGCGTCAGCAACTTCGTGGTGCCTTAGGAGCCATACAATGGAGGGTATATCAATCTGGTCCTCAGCATGGTGCAAAGTTGAGCACACTGCAGAGCCAAATTACATGTGCCACAGTTCACACCCTTCGAGAAGCCAACAAGTTGATTCGAGAAGTTTATCAGGGGCGACATGTGGGCCTCTCCTATGGCAACCTGAATGTGAACAACCCACTGGACATTGTCTTCATTGGATGGAGTGATGCTGCGGTGGGCAACAGACGGGACTATTCTAGTTCTGGTGGATACTTCATAGGAGCATGCGATCCTAGAATGCTGAAGGGGCAACCTGGACAAGTAAACCCCATCAGCTGGAAGGCAGGAAAGCTTCCTCGAGTGGCCAGAAGTTCACTCGCCGCAGAGATACAAGCTTTCTCCATCACGGAAGAAGAACTGATGTACGTGAGGCTGCAATGGTTGGAAATGAATGGAGTCAAAATTCCAATCATGGATCCTGCATCCATCCTTCTTCAAGTTCAAGGAGTTCTTGTGACGGATGCACGTTCGCTGTACGATGTGATTGCGAAGGGGCCTCAAAATTCCAGCGGTTATGGACTCAAGGAGAAGTACTCAGTCCTCGACATGATGTCAGTGTTTCAGCGATTGGAGCGGGGTCAGACTATCACCCGCTGGGTGCACTCAGATGCACAAATCGCTGATGCCCTCACCAAACACGTTGCAAACAGTGCCCTTGTACAGATTTTAATGAAAGGTACCTGGACTTTGGTAGAGGATGAAAATTTTGTCAGTGCCAAGAAACTGAAGCGTTTGGAACGTGAGACACGTGACATGCCAGTGTCTTTGGCAAGCGTTTTTGGGGCATGTGAAATCAACTTGCTTCGAACATGTGAGTTGCCTCCACCACTGCATGTCACTTAGTGATTGTGTGGCTGTTGGCTCCATTTGTGTCCTAATAGGGGACCCTTTTGCCCTGATTGCTTCATGCAATCTACCACGAGCTACGTGCGGTGTGAAAAGCCATAGCCTTTGAGGTTTGCGCTGTGGTGCCAGGGGCACCGTGCATTGGGGCCATTGCTAGGCCTTTGGGATCCTGTGGATCTAGTGTTGCTGGTTGACCTGCTTAGCACCCATCAACTGGAACCTGAACCAATCCGCTCACCAGAATAGCCATGATGACAACTGTCATTTTTCATCATCCCCAGAACGCTAGTCGTCCCCCATCGTAGGTCAGAAGCAACAGCGTTGTCGTGACCAGTTGTAAAGATAGCTTTGTGCATATTTTGTATACCATTCCAACGAAGTGTGATTGATGAACACTGCCATTGTTAAGCATCATAATCACTCATTCACCGAATGATACTTGGCCATTATTCACTTCACTACCAGCAACCATTATCAACCATAATTTTCCTTCAGTGTCCGTTTATCAACCGTTCTTGGACTAATCTCCGGCCTTGTCGCCGTACTTGGGGAACAGGTGCTGAAACACGGCTGCGCGGTGCGGCGTATCGCTGAAGAGGAACCGAGCCGCACGGGGTGTCCCAAGCTTTGGGTTGTGAATCAGGGTCCAAGAATGGCAAAGGAATCATAGTTAGGTGACAGTGAATAACTAAGCGCTAGAATGGTGAATGGCTAAAGGTATGTGATAATGACTAAGAAGGATATGGGATACCTTTTGTATTGATACCGCTGGATATACCAACTATGGTCGTATTTTTACAGGTACAGCATGTCCTTGCTGCGAGATGTAGGACAGGTTCATATATGATGGTTTCTGAGGCCATAGGGGTACCCCCAAATCATCCAGTTCATCAACCGTTTGTAGTAATAAACCATAATAAGCCAACATTTTGTGGGATGTATGACTTGAGAAACCACCGTATAGTTGGTATATCCCCTACTATTCTTGGTTATAATAGTCCCCTATTGTTTACCATTATTGCTGGTTGTAGCTCCTGTTTACCCACCATATAACCATTCATATCAGACTACTTGGTGGTTGAACCCTAAATAGAAGCTAGAGTGGTTAATAACCAACTATATGCTCATATGACTGACAACCAACATTTGGTGTTTGAACCATATTGTGATTCTTCAAAATAGGGGACCCCCAAATCATCCATTACTCATTATGAGCAATCAACCCACCTTTTTTGGGTAATTACCCTATTTTGAGAAACGCCCATATATCCACAACCAACAAAATCCATGACCTGGACGGTTTTTCGCGACGTGCGGCCCAGGAGTTGGTGGTTCTGGGTGATGCAGCTTTGCCCAGCTGCGAAGGCCGGTGCCCGTCCGGACACCTACGGAAAGGAGAGGCGCTAGGGATGTTGGGAAAAAATGGAGGGGACATTTTTTGAGACATAGTGTTTGTGTTTTAAGGGAATGGTTACATCAGTTGTATCCGAGTGTTTCTTAAAAATGATTTTTGGACATTTGGTTGTTTCTCAAAATAGGGAACCCCAAAATGGCTGGCTTAATACTGAAAATGACTAATATTTGATGATTTGGGGGTACCCTGTTCATGTTTTAAGGGAATGATGACATGGGTGTTTCTCAAAATAGGGGACCCCTAAATCATCATAAATCATTCCTTACATTGGTCATGTATAGTAATGAACCAAACATTTTTTGGGGTTCCCTGTTTTAAGAACCTCTCCGTATGATAGTCAGATGATTAACGGACACAAACATACTCACATTTACGTACTATTATACAATCATTGACCATCTATGTAAGTATGATGGTCGGAAAAGTGATGGTTGGTTGATCCATGGTTGTCATAATGGTCGGCCAGTAATGTTCGACAATGATATTTCTGGTGATGGATGGATGGTTTGATCTACAATCATGTTGATGGTTGGTGAATCACGGTTGGGTGAAACAATGATGGTCGATCATGGAAAATCATACGTGGCTACTGGATGGTTGTCATGATGTATGGTTGATGATGCTTACAATGCTGGAGGGTCAGTGTTTTAGTGTTGTGTTGGTTCTAGCTGCTTGTGTCAAGGGTACATGCCAGTCAACTGCATTCCTCACAAAGCAATGGCTACAGAGCCTGATTCACTAGGTACCATGAAAGACTTTGGTGATGGTAATGATCATAACAGGTAATAATATGCATTGGTGCCAATCAGTTGCTAGTCAGTACGCTGACATTCACAGCCATGATCACTTGTTTGCCATTGTAGACAATCAATAATTTTGCCACCAATCCATCAATTTCACCCATCCACCAGTCTCTTGGGATGTTTGACCCCCTGTTTGCATCCATTTCTTGTTTACTTCTTCAGCCACCCCAGTTTGAGCCATAGCTCCATGAGATATGGATTTTCGGCCGGTGCAGGCCTGGCCCCCTGGCCCGGCCCATCGGGGTGGCCCGCACTTGAGGGGCCAATGACGGACTGGTGATGGCTACTGATCGTGAACTATGATGATGCTGAACTATCATTGTCACATCAAAAAGCCATGATTTGATGATGGTTCATGATGATCGTTGATAAGGATGCTTTAACATGATCATCATGTTTCATCATAACTTTGGTTGTGCTTTGATTTCCCCTTATGGTTTGCGTACCCATTGATCATGATGATTAGAGCTCGCTTCCAGGGACAGTCACTTGAGCTCTTTACCATCAAGTTTGTGTTTTGTTTTATCTTTGATTTATGAATATATTTGTATGTATGCATATTATCTGCACATATGTATGTTTATACTTATACTGTATACACGCTGTATATGTTGGATACATACTTGTTCTCGTTTGCCGTGTATCTGAATATGCAATGCAAATGTGTCATTAGACTTACATATGTGGGTAAGTTTCCATGACCGCATTGGGGCTTGAAATCTTGGCGCCGAATCTGAGGTATTTGGAGGTGCACATTGATGAATGCGGTGAGGCGGGCACCGGCGGTGCGTGTAACTATTTGCATCTAGATCTGGGATCATTGGTTACTTGGATGTGCTGCTGGAGTTCCCTGGGGTATAACCATGGTTGCAGACCACATAAGGGATAATCATGGTACTACCATAGCTGGTACAACCATAGTTCACGGTTGCTTTTGACCGCTCTAACCATGGTCAGTTATAAATTATTCTCCTGGTGATGCACATCCATTGTCTATCATTTGGTTGGCCTTGGCTGACCGTGACCATGGTTGACATCCCCAGATAGGAGCCCAGGTTGGGTTAGCATTATTGACGTAAAATGAATGTAATGTAGTGTTCGAAGCTGATGAATTTGTTGACTGATTATTGATAGTATCAACCAGAAATTCTTCAGTTTGAGTTAAGGCTAGTACAAGGTTACATGATTTGTTTCATGATCTCCGATTCAGTTTTTTTGGGGGAGTTGAAACTCCCAACTCATCGCTGGATAGACCAGAAACACCCGCAATAACTGATGGCATGTAGTGATTATTTAAGTACCACGTTGAGCATGAGCAGCCAGCCATCCTCAGCTGTTGATATTGGCACCCTGATATTGGTCTGAAACCAGTGATGGATGCCTCCAAGTAATGATGCTGAATGATTAACAACGCAGAGTGAGATAGCGATCAGCGAGCATTACACATAACTATTACAGAACCAATAGTGGCCATCAGAAAAATATTGGTGAATAGCTATTATTAAATGTAATCAAACAAATAACCAATCAAGATCAATCAAGAACAGCCAGCTATCAGCAAGCCTTGTATTCCTGGTTGATATTGGATGATTTGGAGGTATACCCCTATTTTGAGAAACCACCATAAGGTAGGTGGATGAACCCTTACTGTAACCATGGTGAATGCTACCTGTCATGGGGATGATCCAAGTTGGGGTTGTCCAGCTGCTGTGGCAAAGGGATCACATGGGATCACCATCTGTAGAGTGCGCAGCTTCACCATGGGAAAGCGGGCGCGGCCGCGGGATGTCGAGCGCGCCGAGAGGAATTTGGAGCAGCTCCAGAGGGCCAGAGATGCTGGAGCCACCACTGTCCCGAAGGCGGCGTCTCCTGTGATCGCGCCAGCGATCCAGGAGCCTCAAAACTCGAGTTCTTCAGCGGACAGAACGCAGAGTTCTTCAACTTGTGAGCCGGGTTGGCCACTGTTGGGAGAACCGTGAAGCAGTGAAAGCTGTCGAGCTCCTCTTGCATGCTGCGCCGACGGCGCTAGGAGTGGACATGGCGAAAGCCTATAACGCAGCACTATCATCACAACTGCTGACAGCTGTCACCCTGACCAGCTCGTCATGGGTGCCACGATCATTACAAAGTCCTTGGCCTCTTAATGCTGACACCATGTTGCAAACAATGTTCTATACATTTATATGTATATATATATATATACTTTTTTTACATATTCATTTATATGTATATTTGCTTGTCGTATACATGTGTGTGTTCTTTGTGTGTGAATATTTGTTCAACATGTATTGCACAGATGTGTTCTCTATTGATTTGCAACTTGTGGCTGCGTTCCCATTCATGGTGGTTGCGTATATTACATATATATATATGTTATATGTGTGTGTTTTTAACATACCTAAATATTGATCTTGTTTGATTTTCTATGATCACATTTGATTTTATATATTGTTGCCAGCTGTTTGATCAAATGAAACTGCTAATCATCACATTTTACCCGGGTGGCGGCTGCGCGCGAAGAATTGAGGGCCTAACCTTCTTGGCCTTTTCCTTGCTGGTGGTTGTCCTGGACTTTCCTTGTTACTGCTGCTGGTCGGACGGCACTGACGGGTCTGGAGCCCACATCAAAGACATGTCAAAGATTCCGAAGTACTTGTCAGACAAGCTCTCGCATCTGAAGAATCAGCTCAGTCGGAGTTTTGCTGATGCGCTCAAATCAATTCCAACCATTGATCAACCAGTGATTAACCAACATCATATAAGGTTAACCATCGATTCACCATGATCTCCCCATGATCCCATGACATCATCACCTCGCCATCCCATTGCACAATGGAACGCCGGGGTGCGCAGGGCCACCGCCGGCCCAGGGCATCGGCGATCAGATCAACGACTTCGGTTTCGGAGTCACCGCCTCGGATCCCGAGGAGCCGCGCCTTTCGCGTGGTGAGCACGAATGGAGCTGGTGGATGAGAGTGGCGGATGGTTCTCCTTGTTGCTTATAATTGATGGTCAACAATGGTTTATAATAGGGGATGATAATATATAATCTTCTCTGTTTGGTGATTTTAAGGTTTTTTAAAAGGATTATAACCCTCAATATTGGTTAATAAGGGGATAATATCTCCAACAGCAATGGTTAAACAACTACTGGTTCGTGGCTTTAACACTTGATTTTTTCCTAGTGATGATTAACAAATGGTTGGTTGACTCATAATTTTCATAGGGGTTGAAACCACCAACGAGAGAACATGTGTGGTTCGTGTAAACACATCCACCAGCTGGATTTGCTCATGGAGAACCATTCGTCACAAAGAATTGAGCAAGCCATGTTCGAGGCTAGTTAAGAACCCCGAGTGATTGCCACAAACAATTAGGAACATTAATTGAACAATTATCATTAGATATCATCAGGGGTTCTTGACTAGCCTTGATCAGGAATTAAAAATGGCTGAGCACTAACCTTAATGAGGAATGACTAATGGCAGTCTTGGAAGGTTAATGTGGTTTTTGGCTACTTGACGGCTGACTTTCAGCTGAACTAATGGTATTTCCAATGAACTGGTCAACGCTTGGTTAGTCATAGTTCTTAATGGCCATTTGATGGTTTGATAAATCATATCAATTAGGTTTTCAAATGATGATTTTGATGAATCATGTTAGTGGTCAATTGTTGACAGTGGATGATTAAACCACGAGTCGTTCAGTGTTTACTTGATTAGCCATCAGTTAACCCAGGGTCATCCAGCTATTACGAATTCAATGAACAGGTAATTCATCATGGGATAGCTCATCATTTCACCCATTGAGCCCGAGGTGAGCCAATCAACTGCTACCCATGATGAATTTTTCCATTGGTTTATCCCTCGTCAGGTGCCGGTCAATTCACACATAACGATTTCATTCAAATTTGATTAACCCATGAATTAACCCATGACCCATGATTAGTTGACCATGGGTGATTCATCAACAGCTACATACTGGTAGAAATATATGGTGATTAGCTTCGCACATCCCGGTTAGTTAACCCAAGGCGCGGTTGGTTGATTCATGATCCAGACTGGTCAAGTGTGAATACATAGTTCATCACTCGTTCGTGTTGAGTGATTGTACGCAACCAGCTATTAGCCACAAACTAGTCATTGCTGAATGAGTATGACCAGCTATTAACTGGGTGGATTATAGCTACTACCTCAGCTTTTTAGGCTTTTTGGGATATGATGAATTTACCATGTTTCGGTGCTAAAGCTGTTGGACTTTTAGCAAGGGATCGGATCGTTCAGCCACCAAGCTATGAAAAACATCATGAATGGTTTATAGCCCCTATTATCATCCCCTAGAGTTGGTATATACCCTACTATAACGTTGGTTGTTATCCCCTCACCATGGTCCCCCACCGGAGGTTGCCCTACCGGCTGGGCGCCTCGGTTCATCATTGGCCGCGGGCCACACGCGGTACCACAGGAGATTTCCGAGCTGGGCTCCGTGGCGGACGAGGCACGGTTGATTGATGGTGGCGAATGATCTTTGATCAGCGGGGTTCATTGGTTGATGATTTTTCATGGTTGATTAGTGGTTGATAGATAGTTAGTGGTTGATAGATAGTTGGGTAATAGTTGGGTGATGAACATGGTTCATGTTTGGGTAATGGTTCATTGTTGATTAGTGGTTAGAAATTGGTTGGTGGTTGATTAGATGGAGATGAACCATGGGAGATCATTTTGAATTGATGGTTGGCCGATGATTAGATCAGTGGATGATGATTGGATCACTAATGGTTGATTAATTTAAGATTAATTAAGCGATGATTGGTGAATTATTTGTGTTCAGGATTTATTTGGTGGTTGATGATGGTTGATCAGTGCTTGATTAGTGGTTGAGTCATGGTTAAACACTGGTTAATTGATACTGAACTCATTTTTGATTATGGGTGAATTATTGATCAGTGGATGATATCATGGGAGATCATGATGATTTGACGGTTAGCCAATGATTGGATCAGTGGTTGATTGGATAACTTATGGTTAATCGATTCAATGGTTGATGGGTGATTGACTGAGGGTTTTGTTTGTTAAGTGTTTTTGTGATAGTTGATGATGGTTGATGGTTGGTGATGAACAACATATTATTGATTGACTAACGGTTTATGAATGTTTATGATTGATACTCGTCAAAATAGGGACTCTGGTTTACATGGACGACGATTCGGAGTATTGTGATGATTGGAGATGGTTAAGGATGGTTAGCCCTAGTTGTTCAATACAGGTTATTTGGTCAGTTCTTTTATTTTTTCAATTTTCCCTAGTATCCGAGCTCTAGTACGTCTCTTTGCGAGATGTATGGGAAGAAAATGGACAAGAGAAGAATAGAATTCTCGCCCTGAAACCAGAAGTCTGTGACGGCGAGGTGAATCTCACCGCAAATTTTGTAACTGAGCTTCATGTTTCTTTTTGGAGGGCTCTGTGTGAAATTCGCAAGAAGTTTGGGTCTCGACACTCCGAGTTCACCTGGAGAACTGCTCCCTCAGAGATCGCTCAGACAACCTTTTTGGAGGCGTGGGAAAGATTGAGATTGGTGGAGCATCCCCTCTACCTCGCGAAAGCTCGCCAGATAGCATACGAACTGACAGTTCAAAAATATCCTTTGATGCATGTGATTCCTGGGGAGCAGCATGAGGAATTTCATTTAGCTGATGCTGCTGGACTGCCAGTTCTGGCTGTTCGCTTCTGCCACAAGTGCTTAAGCAATGGAAGTGGTGATTGACTCTGCGCTGAGTAATATTTTGTCAGTATTGACAAATGGTTGGTTGGTTGATTGCTGTCCTCGGGGATAATGGACCAAAAGCATGTTTTCCTGAGTTTATTTAGAAGATAGTCCTTTTTTAGAGAGTATGAGCAAGTACCCTGGGACAAAAAAAGGAATTTGTATAAACACACTTTTTTGATTCGTGTTCGTGCCCTCTTCTGAGGGGAACCCTTCTCATCAACGGTCAGCTCAAAGTTTCTGGTTCGCCCACTTCATCCATAGAAGTGATACAACGTTGTAGATCCGACCTTGCCCAGGAATAATGACCAGTGTGACAGTTTGACCAGAAGTTTCGAAGATGTTTGAAACAAGAATAGCAAGGACAAATCAGGAAAGCACTGATTGAACCATGGGTGGAATTAAGACGACATTATCCCGGAATCCAATAGCAACTCTACTCGCATACTTGCAGCTACGAGCAAACCAAATCTTTGGGGTATGGTCGCCAAACCACCATCAGGGTTCCAACAAGCGATAAAGCCTCGAATTTTGAAAGCATCATGATGATAGTATATTTGGAACTTTTGCGAAATTGAGGGTACAGCTGTAAGATGCTGTAAGTTTATGTTCGTTGTTGAAATCATTAGCAACATGCAACTATAAAGCCTTGATGATAAAGATCGGTCAATCACTGATTGCTGACCATAGCTGCAGTATGGCTGCCCTTGAGGTCCCCAGATCCTGGGTCGTCGATTTCACCCAATCCATGGTCTGCGGTACCCAGGGGAGCCGGCATGGGAGGGAACAGGGAGAGCCAAGTGGGAGACCAATGTTTCTGGTTGATTTGTTTTTGTTGCTTTTGTTGAATCAAGTTTGGACAAGAGGAAAACTGATGATGGTTGACAAAGGTGTTTTTGTTGTTGTGTGGCTGGTGGTGGGGAGGTAGCGAGGCCAGGAGCCAGGGGTATCCCGCTCTACCCTTCTAATGGCAGAGCCAGTTGGAGCTACCAGGAGTGTTTGTTCACCAAATGCTAGTTGTTCCTGAAGCAAATTCTACAGCATCAACTACCATTAGTAGAACCAGCGAATTAGAAAATTATTTAGCTAACAATGGTTGCTGGTTATGGGCCAATAGCAACCAGCCGAAAACCATGGTGAACATCTCAGGAGCTTGACTGGTTTGGTCATGGCTTCAGGATGTGAATAGCTGTATACACAGTATTGATCCACAGTCATATGCTGTTTTGATGCTTTGTGTGTTTTGCTGTTTTCAATGGTATGGTCACCCCCATATCATGTCAGGGCATAATCTATAGGGTGTTGTTTTGTGCCAAGTTTTGTGTGATATGTCACAGCAACTGATAGGACATATGTCAGTTTTGTTCACAGCATGCGCTGAACAAGCGCCGAAGTGGATGTTTGTACATTGATGTGCTTTTGATTTTCTACCATTACAGCAGGCACTCCTGACGGAATTGCTTAAACAAGAGCCAACAGGCTGCAGACATCTTTGTGCACCATGTTACCGGTTTATTCACACATCACACAGGTGTGTTCACAAATGTGGGCACTGGCAACGACCAACAAAAGATTTCAGTACTTTCTGCAGGAGTTTTGGGGCAAGTTCACACCCAGAACTCCATTATCCTGGACCAAGAGACTTGGATTTTATCCTGATGCGCTTTGATAACTGAGTTGGTGGTTTATCCTCCATTACTCTAAGGATGTGCTTTAACTCCTTATAATTTGTTGTGGAGGACCAATACTTAGATGGTTTATGACTCGATTCAAGTCCCACGGTGGGGATCATCGTCAGCATTGTTTTCGTCCGAGGTTTGCCTGAGTGTCAACAACAGGGAGGCGGGGAGCGGTTGTTAGTGGTCATTGAGGATAAGAACGGCCAATGAGGATGCTTCACAATCATGGTTTGTCTAAATGACGAAGATCCAAACCTTCCACCAATAGCAGTGGCTACAGTGAAGAGAAGCGTGCATTCATCGCCTTAAGGTCATTCAGTGAAGCACCACGACGGGCGCAGCATCAACCATGGCATGCCGGACCCTTCTGGAGCTGTCCAGATTCTAGTGGGAATCGGTCGGGGTTGGTTATATAATGATGACTGGAGGACCAATAATGATCCTTGACGGCTGCTAACTATTACTACATGTTACAATTGATGGTCAATGATAGGTATTGATGGCTCAGGGTCATGAATGATGAGAAATCACTGGAGGGACTGGAGGGATGCAGCCCCATCCGATATTTTGAATGTGTTTTGTTGAACGATTAAATGGCCCATCACCACAAAACGTGGGGATATGATGTATTTATGCTGGGAGATGATTCACGGTCCTTGAATGCTTAGATCAGGAACCACGTGGATATAACCATCAAAATTGCAGAAGACAACCTAAAATGATTTTGATATCAAAATCCCCAAAAACGTTGAAAGGAACATCAAAACCATGGGACAAAAATCATTATTTGATATCAAAATCATGTGGATATATCAATATATATATATATTTATATATTTATATATTTATATATTTATATATTTATATATTTATATATTTATATTCATATTCATTTACTTACTTACATATATAATACAACCAAAAAAAACAATCAAAATCAGCAACTTAAAAGGCGCCCCATCCCCGCATCGTTCTGCGCTGCCAGGCGTCTCAGGGCAAGCGATTGTCTGCAGCTGCGTTGAAGGAGGCGGTCGCAGGGTGTGAGTCGCTAACCTGCGCTGCAACAGTAACGGTGACAACATCCGCTTGGTTTTAAGGGTTTAACCATGGTTGATGATAAGGGTCAATTAATTGGTGGTTTTAAGCATTTCTTATTTTGCCTAGTAATTATTAAGAAATGGTTGGTTGACAAATATTTTCCATAGGGGTGGTTCAACCATCATCCAGACAAAGTGATAGCAATGGCCCACTTTCAGAAATCTATTCGTACAATTTTCAGGGGGCAACAGGCAGACTTATGATGAACATTGGTTGTTTGATAGCGTTTGTTCACCAGCAGTTGTCTAAGAAGTGGTTGTTTGTTGTTGGATGTTTTCGCGTCAAATGATTCATAGCATTATATTCACGAATACCAAGTAACACTCACTCTCCTCACGCTCCACCAACCATCAAAACCAAACCACCATTGACCTTCAAATATTCTTATACCCATTCATGAATCATTTTCATTCAATATCCCCAACCATTGAAGCAATCGTCACCATGAACCATCCAAATCATCACCATCAGGAATCAGATCCCGAACGCCGCCACGGGTCTCTAGCTCTGATGGACCCCTTGCAGCACCGCGAAACCCAGCTCTGATCCAGGGCTGCCGCGTGGGATTGCTGGTGAAACCAAGTGCGTTTGAGGCCAGGTCATTGCAGTGATGGCGGGCGGTGGTTTATGATGGTTGGTGATGGCGAGGGTCATGGTTGGAGATGGTGAGCGATGGTGAGCTGGTGGGTTTTGTGCTGGTGATATAGTGCTCAAACTTGGGTTTTATAGTGGTTATGTATGATTCTTAGGTTGTTTAATCATGGTTGGTGATAGCTAATGATTGATATTGATAGGTTTTGTGTGCTAATGATTCGGTACAACTAGTACTGGACAATTCAGATGAATGTTGATTGATGGTGGGTGATGTTACTTAATCATGATGGCTATGATTGCGCAGGAAACACAGAAGATGAATCTTGATGGCTGACCATAAGGAAAAATGACGGGTTTTATTTGATGATTAAAGATTGGTGATGGAGATGGCTATTGGTGGCTTAAACACGGCTATTGTGGGTTTCCATATGGATTCCATATGGTTTTCCATCATGCATCAGCTGTTCCGAGCCGGCGAAAGAGGTCTCACGGGGTGATGGTTGGTTTGCAATCTAGTTTTGGAGAGGATATGGCAGGACCAAGTTTCAAATGGTTCTTTGGCCAATTTGGGGTTAGCTAACCGTGGAAGTATAGGAGATACATGGAGATACTGATAATGGAAGAACAAAGACAATTTTTTGGGCATGGCGGCTGATTGACTCATGAAACAAAACCATCATTTTATTCAAGTTTTACTTTGATGACTCGGGGGTCAATACTGAACGTGCTTGTCTTACGTTGTTGTTGCCAGCTTATCATCAGATAACCAGCAAAAGCTGAATAAGCCCTTCCCTTCCAATATCACCCCTCACAGAAACCCAGGAGGCATGGCAGGGAATCGACTCATCCTTTGAGTTTCCCAACGGAGGTCAAAAAATCTGGAGAACTGGCAGGTTGTCCGCTGGCAAACCATTGACCCAAAAAACTATGCGCTTAATGATGGAAAAAATGGTCAATGTTCTTAATAAGGGTCAATGTTCACCCCTGATCGAGGCCAATCCCTGATTTTCCATGTTTTTTGATGGTTTAAACATGGTTTTCCATGGGGGTTGACCATGGAAAACCATGGAAAAACCGGACAAATGATTCAGAAATTCCATGCTGATGCGCTTCGCCGAACAGATCTACATCGATGGTGAGCTCCGAGACACATTGCCTGTACGCGTGGAGGCACGGGGCATACCTCTTGGTGATGTGATTCGAAGGTATAGACGTGTCCATGTGCCGGGTTCAACAGATATATGACATTTGTTGGTTGTTCTTGCTCACGTCGAAGGTACAGCCCCGTCGAATATGCATGTTTTTGTCTTAACCATGTATCAAGTCAGGGTGGGGGCTTTACCATGTATCAAGTCAGGGTGGGGGGGTGGGGTGATGTTAACGTTCACTTTCACTTGCATCCTGAAGTTGATGCTGCGTCACGTCAGGGTTGGGGTGGGGTGGGGTGATGTTAAGGTCGGACACCGGCCTTTCTTTGTCCCGTGGAGCGCCTGGATACTGCACTGGGGCCGCTTCTTGGTCTCAACCTCCTCCATCTCCATCCAGTGGATTGTCTCAAGATGCAATTTCGGAGACTGAGCCGATGCCTGCCCCCGCGGATGATGGAATCAGAGGTCCTCTGCGAGCTGTGGCGCAGAGACCCAAGAATTATAAGTATGGCTTTTGTTCTGATCATCAAAAGTCTTTCAAGCTCCATTTAGTGAAGACCGGACCCAGCGCAGGTCTGTTTTGGTGTCGCTGCGAAATGTTCTGGCATCGTGGAGCGACGGTCGTCCTCAGTGCTGGCGAGGACATGTGTACCATGGTGCTGTGGATGATTTGCCCCCGTCCGCTGTCCGAGCGCAACAGAGAATGCGCCGAGACTTGAAATTTCAACTCCAACATGGACCTCAGACCCGACCCTTGTAAAGAAACTTGTCGCTGGTCGTTTTCGCTGACTTGGCAGTCCGCCAGTCCAAAAAAAAGGCCCGGCTGTTGCCAGACATTGCCTGGACATATTGGAGGTCACGAAAAATCACCTGTCAATCCATTTATGTGAATGCTGCTTTATATACACATTATTGTTTTTTCATATATCATACGAATAAGTTTATGCACATATATGTTTGAGATGTCAGTATGTCTTTAAAGATACAATTATGCATCATATTTTTTTTATTTCCATTGAAATCATTCTGGATTAGATAAAACGGTAATTAAGTTGTGTGCATGTAGATGTTTTTTAAATGCCATATGTATCTATATGTATTTTTGAGTACATGTGTATGGCAGCTGTCTATATGCATGTGCTGGGTGTGTGTCCAAACCTGGTGGGCGACCACAAGTTTCAGACTGCAACACATAGTCTGAGTAATGCAGACTACTTCAATAAAGACAATTTGTTGCCCTGACTGATGGTTTTGATCATCTACTGACTTGTGCGATCCCCGAAACTAGCAAAAATTAGTTGATGTCTTGAGAATGATGAGTACGTTTTTTGGAGATGGGTTGTTGCGGCGCCACCCCACTTGTCGATTGGAATATGTGATATTTTGATGTATTTTTTCTTGTTTGCGGTTTTCCATCAATCATTGAACTGACCATTCTGGCGCGTTACCCTTTGCTATGAACAATCATATGCCATTGTCAAGTATTCTAGCAGTCGCTAAGCATCATTCAGATTTACTTCTAATGGAGATCAACTGCTGACGCCCTTCAGTATCAGTGATCGCCAACCAGCTGATCTACTGTGGATGATGGTGGATTTCCATAGTAAGTGGACGTTGCCAACGAATTCATAAGTGGACTTCCTTTTCCCAAAATGCTGAAAATCTGCAGATTGGAACTTTTATGAACTTTTGTAGGTCATCCATCTGGATCACGCTTTGAATCCCAGACTGCCCTTCGTCATGCCCTTGGTGTAGCTAAAGCAGTTGAACTTCAACACCATTTGAGGATGACTGGGATGGTGGTTAGCCAGGCATGATCGACGAAGTTCAGTCAACCACGACGAGTTAGATCATGTGATTCTAAATCATTCATTAAGCGTTGTTCGCGCTCATGGCTGCCGTTTTAACCAGTCTAAGAAATGACCCATGAACGGCTATTCACGATGTGTCGATCCATCATTAGTCGTGCCATCCATCATCAACCATCAATTAATTAATCATTAAATGGCCCGCGGTTGACATTTAATTACTTTGATTACCAATCATTGATTAGCCATGAATTGACCTTGAACTAGAATTGCCCATGAAATAGCTTTGATTACCCAGAATTAAGTTAAGGTAATAGTTTTGACTAGCAATCAATTGTTACCCATGATGAACCATGTCATTGCACATGATGAGCCATCAATCACACATTTCATTGACCATCAAATGCCCATCATCAACCTCGTCAACTACCCACTAGAAAGTTTACATCAAGAACACTGTGTTTCCAATTGTATTATTTTTTGATAATTACTCACTATAGAATTTGCCGAACCATCAATCAACCATGAATTAAGGGTCCTATGACTATCGATTAAACATGATGAAGCACTACTGATACCTATGACCAACCATCGCCCATTCGCTCGTACGAATCTGACTGGTGGTTTCAAATATGTTTTTATTTTCCCTAGTAGTTATTAACAAATGGTTGGTTGACAAGCATATTTTTTCAGACAGGTGGTTCAACCACCAACCAGTTGATGATCATAATCAACCATTATTACCATATATAACCACTATATAACCATCATTCACCATTCTTAACCACTATTAACCACTATTGACCACTAGTTAACCACTAGTTCACCACGAATCGTTAACCATGGGTGGTGAGCACCAACCAAGAACCGTTGCTTGGCCAGGATCGCGTGCCCAGCAACATCGGTTTGTATCCGGTCTTGGACTTGTGCCCGGGGCGGGCGACGGGTGACGTATCCGGCCGGGGCGGCTGGTACCGAGTCGTGCAGAGGTCGAGTCATGCAGATGTGTAGGAGCGAATCATGTCATCCGTATTTGTGAACAGAGCATTTGAAGTTGTTTTTGTGTTTATTTTGTTTATTTGTCATGTATTTATTTATTAATTGATTTATTCATTTACTTTTTTGTTCATTTTTTGTTTACTTTTTGTTTATTCATGTGTTTATTTGTTTATTTATTTTTTATTATTATGATATGTGTATATTTGCAATACCTCAATACCCAAATAAACGAATATATTTGCCTTATATGTTTTTGTTTCTATATATCTATTTGTCTATATCTCTCTCTATATGTATATTATATATATAAATATATATGTGGATCATATTTATTTTGATGTAGATACTTTTCCTGGAAAAGTGTATATATATATAATATATATATATATATATATATATTGGTTTGCTTCATCTTAGCGGCATGCCTTTCCATTGTTGGTCCCAGCTAGCCTCCTGTTGTTGGAGCTAGCCATGGTCGATCACCTGCTCCGGCTTTTTCAGGTACGGCCGAACCATCGAAATCTCAAAGACAGATGCGGAGGACGCGGCCATTGCTTCTAACGGCAGTGCTGAATGTTGAATCATGTGGCTATGGGTCAACATTGACCAACCAACCAACGGGGGAAAATGACCAACAAAAATAGGGAAGACAAGGGTTAATGATGGTACACTAGTTTGTTGAAGTGGTTTCTCAAAATAGGGGTCCCCCAAAATGTTTTGTTTACTTGAAAAAATGGTTAAGAGTGGATGATTTTGGGTGTCCCTGTCTTGGGAAACCACCAAACCATCAATCATCAGACGTAACCTTGAGTATCATTATTCAACCATCAATAGTTCACCAGACGTCGACATCAAGCATCAACCATACATCAAGCATCAACAATGAGCATGGAGCATTCATCGTGAACTATGACCATAATGCATCTACTTGGGCCTCTAAGTGCTGGGTGGTACCCCCTTTGGAATGGACGGTTTCCCCGGTAGAAAAAGGATTGGTCGCGACGGGAGATGCGACCAGTATGTTGCAAAGTGGAGACGTTGCCAAGCGGGTCCAGGAAGCTTGGTCTTGAGGAGGAGTAACGAGGCATCAATCCCCGAAACTCACATGCAGGCACCACAGTGCAAAAGAAAGCAGACGTCCTGGAGCCCTAGCGGAAACTTTCAAAGGGGTTTCGTATACCCTGCAGCAGAGCTGCTCCCAACGTGACTAAGACTCTACGTCACAGAGGTCGAGGGTACCCTGCTAACCAAAACACTGAAAGCAAAAGCATGCCCTGCTAACTGCGCCAGTCCGGGGCAGTCCATATTAAACACAACTTGCAGTAATTACCGAGCAAAAACGCAAGGGGACGTCGGCTCGGGACAGATTACGAACTGTACGCTAACAAGTGGATGAGGCTCAGCTTGAGCTAACCGCATCTTAGCCTACACTCAGGCATCATTCCTGCACATACCTGCGCACCAGGACATAGCATTGGCATAAAGCCACATAGCTGGTCCACCAACATCCCAGGGATATTGTGTGTAGCCATAAAGGCATGTGGCGCACCGCCTCATCACCTGATCCGACTTCACCGAAGGATCAGGTATGCCAAGCGGGTCCAGGAAACCGTGTGGAATCGCCAAGGGAAATCTGGATGTGGATTCTGGTGCGGCTTGGTTTATAGATGGTGTATCCTCTAGCGCATGATTTTCTTTCCAAAGATGGGGAATGGAAGCTGATAGTGCATGGTTGGGACGTACTCCTAATCAGCAATTTGGAGAGCTCCAGTTCTTGTCAATCCCGAACACTGAGCGCCCGTTTCAAGTTGTGTGAGAGAATACATGACTATTGTACCTACAGACATACTAGGTACAGAGGATGTTGTACTTACATTTGACAAATTAAAGATCTCGGGTGCTGTTGGGTTTCGGTCCATACGCACTATGATGTACATACCGTGGCCCTCAATTACTCTTCATTTCAGGATACATACAAATCATTTTGAGATCTTCACCAATTTTGATTGGGCATTTAGGCATCAAGGTAGTTTCATTTGATACATCCTAAAGATCTCGCACTTTGAATGCACCAGTTACTTGACACGACGGTGAAGTGATGCGCAACCAGCAACCAGTAACTTGCCCGAGTAGAAATTCCATGAAAATGAAATTCCAACGTTCCACGAGTTGGGAGGGCGTTTCCATTCCCAAGCCTTCATCAATCAGCATGATCTCCTCAGTAGATCCAAACAGCAGCACTAGCTTTGAGACAAGCTGCTGGTTGTCATGTTTATTGTGTATTGACAGTTTTATATAAACGATAAACATGACTATTGGCCAACACCTGCATGGTTCCTGTGCCGAGCTTGAACCGGGGCAACATTGAGACCAGGAGCCCGTCAAGAGCCTTGCTTAGCACACGACGACTCGCTGGCCTCGTTGTGTCAGGGCAAAGATGTGGAGGGACCACGATCTGTAAGGAAGAGGCGCCAAGAAAATCGATGTGGAAGGATCCATTGTTCATAGTCAACAACAATAACAACAAACAGCCTTGAAATTTGCTCATTGTAAGCCCTGCAGTTCATTTTCAAAATACCAGTGGACACATAAGCCAGATCCAGTTTATTGACCTTCTATTTTCGGTTCTGTTCAATCAGTTTGTTATCCTTGTGAACCAATTTACCCATCGATGCAAGCTATCTTGTAGCAGTGCCAGCAAAGCCAATATATTGGTCATACCACCAGATGACATTCAATTTCCGCAAATGGACTCCATAAATGAAATAACCCCATACCATTGGTGGTGTCCTCCCTCATTTTACTTTAAATCTTTGTTGTGATTTACGATGAACTATAGGGGTTTATCATTAATGAACGTTTACCATTACAGAACAACGCCTTTGGTCAAATCTTGGTCTGCCATGGTTTTACCATAAGGATCGACCGAAGATTGGGTCGACAATGGAATCAGCGACATCTTTTGTGCTGGCGTCGTTTGCCCTTCCTTCGGATCTTCGGATGCCTAGTATTCATGCAGCAATAGCCTGCGAAAATGGAGATCCAGCTGTACATTTGAAGAAAGTTTAAATCCCATCCACCGTTTTGAGACGGTGGTTGTGCAGGGCGCCAGACGTCATGTGATTGTGACGTTTCGCCAGAACATGTGGGGATGCTAAATGATGCAGAGGCCAATTATAGCTTTCTAGCCATGGTTTGGTTGAATTGAACTACATTCAAGCATGGCACAGGAACCTTTGACAAAATGAGAATTGTGTGTGTGTGAGTGATTCCTATTTCTAGACTAGATGTACCGATGTACCCCGCCCTATGTGACTTTGAGTACCATGGGCAGTGATGTTCAGTTGAGCTCTTATTCATGCTGGGAAGTCAGGGTCAATGGTTGCCACGGTTGTTTGAGACTTTTGATTGAGACACTCAGCTCACGCGCACAAATGGGTGAACAACAATATGGCTATTGTGTTTTCGGCAGTGATTCAAATTCAGCAGTTATGCTGAATCTCGAGATTGCTAGAGAATTTTTCCCTGTCAGTTCAACCTGGCCAGGAAATTTGATTTCACCATGGATAATTTAGCCTGTGAACAAGCTGGTCCTTTTTGGAGCTAGCCACAATTGTTCCATCAGACAGCATTAACCAGTCTCGACCATAGTGAACCATGGTCGACTACAACTACTATCATTTTCCATCGTGAAACATCATGAACCACAACTACTGAAGGGAAAATCATGTGCCTAATGCAAGTCTACCAGCCCATTATGGAGCGTCATTGCTTTCGGCCCCTGTTTCCAACCCGGCCGTGGCCCCATGTGGTGCTGCAGTGGAGGATAGGTAGAGCATTCTCAGGGTTGCCTTGGGACATGGTTGACCATGGTGAGCAATGTTATCCCAGGATTGATGTTAATTCCATAGGTTTATGGCGGTTAACAAGTGTTGGGACCCTTGATTGATAAGGGGATGATAATCAACAATAATGGTGAATCATCAATCCGTATAGGTTTATCAATTGGGGAGTGGGTACGTTTGGGGAAGCCAGTAGGCTTTTAGGGGATACACCCTGTTAAAAGGGTATACCCGGTGATTCATTGATTATAAATTAACCTATCAATGAAATAGGGATAAATCCTATCAATGTTTAACACATTAGGGGATACCCCCTATGGATAAATCCTATCAATGTTTAACACGTTAGGGGATACCCCCTATGAATCAATGTTCGGGATTTAGCTTCATCGCTGGCAACCACAGTGGTTCACACCGCTGACTTGGATACGACGTGTCTCGGTGAAGATTTCAACGGTGCCGTTGAACGGTCTCCCTTTGGTACCGTAGTAAATGGGTAACCCCCAAAAATGGTTGGCTTATTACTATATAGATGGTTTGTAAAGAATGATTCGGGCATTATCAATTGGATGCAAGTGATCCAATTGAATATCAACCATCATTAAGTGTCGTCAAACGTCATTAGCCATCATTAAGCATCCTGTTTATTTACCAGCTGTTTATTCAGCATTCGCATCCATTCGCACCTATTAGCACCAGTTGTTCTTTGACCGTCATTCACCATCACCAGCCATCATTTTCCAGATGTTTGTCCACTAGTACCATCATCAACTATCATCAACCACCATTCACCATCCATAATTGTTACCCGTTGACCGTCATCAACCAGCAACCATGAACCATCAGTAATCACACCCTACAAGCCGTTCCGCTGCACCACTTGGAGTTGGCCGATTGTTTTCAAGAGTTCCGTGGACGACACGGTGCGCCACGCCGCGTTTCGTCTACCCCAATGGGTGGCAGTTGCAGAGGTGGATCTACTAACACCATGGTGCCCAAGGATGGCTTGGTAACAGCTTAAAGCTCACTCAAGAATCCTCTCTCCCTGTTAGTTGCTCCCTCCCCAAAATAGTGTATAGAAATATGCTCTTGGATGTGTTGGCACTAGGGGAAGCCGAGTAGGAAGCCAAAAAACCCTTATCTAGCAAAGAAGACATATCGAGAAAAAGTTAGGAAAGTATTATTTGATCATTTTAATTGTGAAAATCCTTTATCAAAAACCTTTTTAACCTTGCCACAACCTGCTGGATCACTCTTCAGGGATCGCCGGAGACCCCAGCTACAAAACAAACTTATGTGGAACTATTGTTTTCTTTTTCAATGGTGGGTGAAACCCATTTTGGTACATGTCATTTCTTGAAGGTACATATTGTTGATTACGCATTTGTTCTCAATATGTTGTGGTTTATGTTTGCGGTTGTTGTTGTTGCTTATTTGCCTTTACATTGTGCTTTTGAGAAACATGGACATCTATAATCATCTATAGTCCATGCAAATTTATTTTCAAAAAGCAACGTGTCAAAAATATAACAGATCAATCTAAAGGTTTGATGAGGGGAGCAGCAGCGGTGACCGCGTTTTTGTTGTTGCTGTTCAAGACTGCTTGCTGGTTCACGTATATGTTTTATGTTCCCTTGTATTGCCAAACGGTTGGTTGCTTGACGTGCGCATATTTTTCACGCCGGGGTGGTTCAACCACCACCGAGTAATGATCAGCATGAACCATTGAAAATTACCAATTTTGACCACTATTAGCCAGGATTACAACCAATTTTCTCCACGCTTAACCAGAATTATCACCAATCTTAAACACTATTAACCAGGATTACAACCAATTTTAACCACTCTTAACCAGGATTAAAACCAATTTGAAACACTGTTTATCAGGATTATAGCCAGTTTAAACCACTTGTAATCAGGATTATAACCAATCTTATTCACTATTAACCGGGATTATGATTAACCAATTTCAACCACTATTAGTCATGATTACAACCTTGAACAACTATTAACTAGGATTATATATACCCACTATCATGGGAGTTGAAACCAGCAACCAGAAAATCCTTTGCAACATAATTGCAGCACTCCACTTGCAACGCCACGTACTCGCATCTCATTGGTGACAAATTGCTGTCACTGCTCCGTTGA
>VSDK01022380.1:88101-131827 GCA_009767595.1 Symbiodinium kawagutii
GATAGCTGTATAGGTATTTTAGTTATTAATTAATGATTCCTACTTAATTACTATGATGGGGGTATACGACCTGCTCATTATAGACTCTTGATGGATATTGGATTGCAGTTGAATATTTCTTGCGTGGTTGCGAGTTGCGACTACCAAGCTTTGCGGAAACGTGCAAATAGAAGATCCCAGCATTTGTTGTCCTCAGGGATTGTCAAGCTAGGTTAGTTCACTGAGGGGTAACTACCAACTATGTTTGTTGGTATGTTTCACTATGTTTCACAAACCAACTATCGTTGTTGACAATTAATTACTAATTACTCATGATATTTAGCTCGATCAACTTATTAACTACGAGCAGATACAATCAGTGGTTGCAGATCGCCACAGGCCTTGTTATATCTACTATTAGTTCACCACTGGTGAATCTGGGTATAGCTACTATTACTTAATGACCAGTGGTTATAACATATAGCTTTGGTTATTAAGTAATAGTATACATACCCAGATTAACCAACTATAGATTACTAATCCCAGTAATAGTATATAGATAGACCCAGCACTATTACTTCATGGGCTCAACCAACTCACAAGCGGCGATCGCTCCATGACTTCCTAATGGAAAGCAGTTCCTCCCAGCTTTCTACCGTTTGAACCGCCTGCAGTTTCCTTTGAAATAGCTGCTGATTTACCATCAAAAAGGTGGGTGATTACTGTCCATTAACATAATGCTGATTTACCATCAAAAAGAGTTTTTTTATTGATAGCTGCTACTCATGATTAAACTATCAGTGGTTCATAGCTATTTCATTTGATGGTTCATCGCTATTGCTGATTTGTCACTACTGAAGCTGAAAACGGCTTGAATCTTTGTTACTGCTTGTAGTACTTGTAGATTCATCCTGTAAACTGGTTTGTAGGCCATTAACAGACTTTTTGGATGCTGATTGTAGACCACCAACTTCACCATCAACTTCACCACCAACTTCACCATCAACCGTACAGTGATGGGACTTTCCTTGTAATTCACTACTATTAGCTATCATCTAGCCAGTCAACCATTATCAGCAATTATTATACTCACTATAACGATTATAAACCACTATCAACCAGTATCAATCATCATGATTTCACTACAGAATTCAACCATCAACTAAGCACAAACTATAAGCACACTTACCACTGATTGATCTTTGTTCACTAACAGCTTCGCCACAGAATGGGATCTCCACAGAACATCCCTTCCGCCGCCGTGAAAGCGACGGGGTTGGCACACACAGCTATGAAGCTATACCTGCGGTCATTCCTAGGAATGATCCTTAAGTGGAATGGCGTACGGGCATTTGCTGCTTTTGCAAGTGGACAATTATTTTAGTGTAGGTATATTGATAGACATGCAGACACAATGCACGCTGACACTATCTTTGCACACATCGAGCAGTTTGTTCCATGAGGAAACATTGGGACATTAATGTATCCGGATTATTTTGTTGTAGCAAATGTGATGTTGGAACCAATGTGATTGTCCGAATGTGTCCATCGGGAACCTGCGCACCATCTTAAGCTCTCATGGGTTCTTCCCAACACCCAGTGCTTGTAGAAAACGCCCCCCAATCTTCGCTGACGCTGCAATGGTGGTGCAAGCCAAGGATCGGGGAGTCGGGGTGGGACGGTGAGCATATCCCAAATGCTTCATTGGTGTGGTGGACATCTCCTAAAACTTCCCAAGATTTACCCATCAACTGACCGAAATGTAAGGAAATATGCCACAACAAAGGATTATTTGGGTGTGTGAGCATCATACGACGCGCAAAAATGTGTAGCAATCCATAAATGCTAGTACTGGCCATTTGCGAGGGTGCACTGTGGGATGCATAGGATAAGGAAGAAAAACATTGGGAAACTGGGAAACCTAAGCAAGGTCACACTGTATGCAATGTTCTGGTGTGTCATTGTTCATCATCTTGAGTATTGAGTATGAAGCGTCATATCCCATTATCAGTTTGTGCAGATGGAGTGTGCAAACGAGGTATGCAACTTGACTTATCCGGAACATTCCGGAACACAAGCCCTGAACATACCCTCCACACAACCACACAGAATCGTTGAGATGATCCAATCCAAGGTCTCGTGAGCAGACTTTCTCAGTCAGAGGCAGAGATGCTCAACCTGCTGCAGAAGTTTGAGGATCTGAATGTGAAGATGCGGGACCTGGCCTATGAAAGAGACCTTCTCTTGGCCGTGCAGCAGGGTGGCTTGTGGCAGGAGGAGGTGGCAACTCCGGTGGAGTCTCCATGGAGTCCCTGGAAGGACTTGTCCTCCAGCATGATCTCAGCATCACCGCTCCGTGAGGACGAAACATCCAAAAAAGATGCCTGTGCCCGAGCCAAAGACGCCGCCGAAGCAGCCCAGGCCCAAAGTTGTTCCGCGCAGTGCTTTTGTCCTCCCCGTTGTTTTTTTTTCGAATTTGCAAGAGTAGCAAGCAAGATATGATATAGGTTTGTCTAAAAATGGTGTACCCCAAGTCATTGGTGGTTTCTCCATTACTACTGGTTATGAACTTGGATGGTTAGTAGGTACCACCATGGCCAAGGACAACCCCATGTGCAAATCAACATAGCTTCGGGGCTATGGCTAGCCCATGCTAGCCCTGGAATGCGCCTCCACTAAGTCGATCCTAGGCAAAAATCGTCGAGTCTATGGTGAAGTCAGATGGTTCCACCATGTGACAGCATCAACAGCCATCCCAGCAGCCATGCCGTCATCAAGCGTCAATCACCAACCATCATCACTTTCACCAAGCATCATCAAAAATGCACGGATGAGTGATGATTGACTGGATGCATGACTGGATACATTTACACTTACATGACTGGATAATTCAGTAACATTAACGCCAATGATTTTCCGATCAATTCGATGGTTAACAAGTGTTGACTGGATGGTTAAGATCCAGGTGAGCAGCGTTCTAAATTCATCTTCAGTAAACGGCTGGAAATAAGTCTACAAGAATGTGCAGTTTTCATCACGTCCGTAAGGTTGCGGTTGGCGTAAGCATTTTAACAAAACACATTTTACCGTAAGAGCTCCGTAAGACGAATTCAGCTTTAGATATGATATAATGCTTTTTACCTAGATTTGCCGCAAGCGAATCGCAAGCTTTAATGCCCCAAATGTGGTCCCGTAAGCCAAAACTTGAAACAATGCAGGCGATCTGTAAGTTTCACGACTATATAAGTCGGGAATTCTCGGAATTGAAGTAAATCCAGGAATTTTGAACAACGCTCAGCTGACTGGTTCAACTGGAGGGGGAACCAACTTGCAACAAGATTCGTTGCTTGTGTTTGTGGCTCCATGGGTCTATGACCAGCTACCATAATGAGAACAACCAACGATGATGACATTGCCTGTTGTTCCCAGCCATCTCCTCCTCTCTTTGGATGTGTTTTCTGGATGGTTGCCAGGGAATGATTTCCGCAAAGATTGCATTGAGAGTCTTCATGTTGAATATTTGAATGCCCTTCTTATTGACCGGCAACAAACATCCACAGGACCACAGATCGCAGCAGTTATGCTGCACTCTTGATCACCTTCAATTGGCCGGTGGGTTTTCTTCCTTCTCAGGAAACGGCTGTGCGCCCCCACCTTGAAGTTCTCCTAGAAACAGGAACAACATTCGCCAACCCCCGGTGTCATGTCTATGGATGGTGCCATTTCCCCGGCAGGACCGTTCTCGATCACCCAATGGCAGAGCCAATGGGCACAATGGAAAACACAATGGAGGCCACTGTTTGCTGAAGTTTCCACCCCAAAGTGATGATGGGATTTGGATGGGGAGTTGAGTCAATGTTAACCAACCAACAAGGACTATAGGGAAAACAATGGCTAATGATAGGGGAACCAGGGGTACAGGGTGAACTGACCCATTGCTATATAATTGTTGGGATTTGCATTTGGAAATTCAAGCTTTTGGTCGTTGTGTGGACAAGTCGGAGGTCAGGGAGTCGTTAAAGCACGTATGCCGTGGCAGATTCTCGGTAGCTTCGCAATTCCCAACTAGAATCATAAACAGTTGGGAAATTCTCAAATCTATAGGGGTGTTGTGTAACAACAGTGAATCATCAGTAGGAATATCACCTTCACAGTACTTTATGAATGAACCATTATCATCAATCATCATTTGCACAAAACTACTATAAGAACTTCATTGGCCAATATTGTTGTCACTCGCACTGAAGTCAAAAACAAACAATGAATACTGAATACATCTGAATACTCTCTTTCTTCGCAAAAGGCCAAAACACCAACCACGAACATAGCACCGCGCAAACAGAAAGTGCCTTTGCAAGTTCCCAAACATAAAACAATTCATAGAACAGTAGAAATACCAAGAGCAGGGACGTGACCTTTTTCACAAAGTGCATTTGTGTCTGTGCTATCAAAACCAGCACATAGCTACATCCGTAGAGAAATCCGACTAAACTCATCTACCCTGCCTCGGTTTCCGAGCTGAAAATCCGTCAAGGGCAGGATACCTCAAGCAGCATTTTGTGTGTGTGTGTGGGTGTGTGGGACTTGGCTCGGCACCGGTTCAGGTTTAGGGTGATGGGTGGCTGCGCGCTTTGAGGCCAACCAATTCTCAAACAATCCACTTGCACAGAACGTGCATAGAAATGACATTCCGGAAGCAGAAAGTAGACCATATGTTCTAGCTCCACATAGCAAGGGGAACTCCCCTTCCTTTTTGCTCTTTGATCAGCTTTTCTGAATTGTCGGGGAAGGGTCCCAAATGGTGATATGGCAGGACGACAAGGTTTGCCAAAAAAAAAATGTGTTTTGACAATCTGCTCATTAGAAATCTCCGTGTGCGGGCTACAGTTACTCACAAGGCCGTCTCAACTCATACCATCGGGATGCCAAACGGCGTTTCAAAATACACCCACCAGGAAATGGAGATGCTTTGGAGCGGTTCCCAAACATCAAATGACGGAATTTCATTGGGTTGTTTTAATCAAAGATTTTCCAAGTGAATGGCAGTTTTTGTTTTTGGAATTTCCCACCTTTCACGGTGGTGATGGCAGTGGCGGTGGAAGTGGTGGTGGCATAGGGGTGGCGGTGACGGTGGTTGCGGCGGTCACTGGTCGATGAGCGAAGATCTTGCAAGAATAGCCTTTGGTGTTGTATGCTGTCTGAGAGGTCCGTAACCTTGAGTCAAACAGATCATGTGCGCCAAGGATGGCAAGGGCCCCAAGGGTGGCAGTGGCGCCAAGGATGGTAGTGGCGGTGGCCACCGCCATGACGCGGCCCAGTCTCGCCGCGAAAAACGGCTTTACAAAGAGGTCTGCCAAAGGGAAGACGACCTCAAGGAGGAAATGAAAGAGAAGAAAGCGGAAGTGCAACAGCTCCAAGACCAAAACCAGCTGCTGCAACAGCAAGGCCAAGTGCTGGTACAGCAAAGCCAAGGGCTGCAACAGCAAAGCCAAGCGCTGCAACAACAAAGCCAAGCGCTGCAACAGCAAAACAAGGTATTCCATGAACCATGAACATCTTGTTTTGCCCCCAAGGCTTACACAGAGCTGCGGCCGTTCACATCTGAACCAGCCAGTGAGGCCCCAGAACAGTGTAGGAAGCATCCACTGACCCCTATTCAGCAAGTCGAAAATTACATAGTACTCGTATCCACGACTAGCTATCTCTACCCACCACCACTGACCGCCACAACTAGCTATCATCAACCACTACATACTCATTTGATCTTTGTTGTTCTCCTGCGTTAGCATGTGATCATTACCAATACTACATTATTACCATGTAACAAGAATGTGAAGCTTGTGATGGGTTGATCAAACGTACTCCTGTTAGCAAGTAAAGCCTTAGTGGTTCTCAATGATGATCATCGAGGCCCATGACGGGAAATGGCTTATCCATGTGCTATCAATAGTCTTCCCCCATCAGTAACAGACATCTTGTTTTGTTTTCAGTGTTGCCTCTTTCATGTTTACTAAACCATAGGTATATAGACGTGAGTGAGGATGGTTGGCTCACGACCCATCGCCATCATAATGCACCACTTACTTATGCCGACTAACCACAACCAATTTTGTGATCATTGTCTACAACTAAGCACCAGTGGCTGGCATCACCAATGTTTCTGAACCAAAGTTTGGCCATTATCAACCACATCATCACCTATTATATTCTACAATCATTAACCACTAATTACTCACCATCATGAACCATATCATTAGCAAATGATTCTCTAGTATTCGCTGCCGTAAACACCATCATTACAGCCGCACCAACATTTTTCACTGCTAACCACCATTACGCTCCATCATTGGCCGCTACCAAGTACTCAGCATTTTGAACCACCATGAGTCATCATTAATATCAACGCAAACCATAGGTATCAACCATATCATCCACCATCCGCAGCCATCATCCGCCATCCTTTCCCCCCATCGTAGCTGCCGCCATGGGAAGGTCTGCAGGTTCAGCCCCTGAAGGGCGACTTCGGGGCATTGGTTATCACCGAACTGACGGCGCAGAGGAATCACTGAGTCCCAGCTGCGGTGGTTGTTACATGGTCAACATAGCTATGGGTCAATATTCACCAACAATAATGGCTTATAATAACCAACCAAATCATAGGGAAAACAATGGTTCATGATAGGGGAACTTGGGGTACGGGGTTTTGACCCACAGCCACATCATGGACTCATCGTAAATAATGGTGCATGACTAACAATCAATGCCCAAGCATTACATAGAAGGTTTGATGGTTCATCATTCTTAGTTCAGGACTAAGGGTTGTTACATTGTGTAAAATGAATTAGTGCTTAGTAGCTTGAAATATCGACTTGAGCAGTATTGACAATGCATATTAATCACTGATCATAGCTTTTGTCAACCTTTGCTCAAAAACTGTTGGTGAATGGTTGATTCGTGGTAGACAATGGCTTCGAATGACCAACAATAATTACGGGATATCCCAAGTATATGGCTATGTTTGAAGATTGATGGTGAATGATTGAGAATGGCATGGCCACTATTTAATTCTTAGTAACAGACGACTGGTAATGGTTAAAAATGGCTAGTGATACATGACTATTTGATGACACTGGTGACTGCAATGGTTGATTTTAGGTTACAATGACAAACATTAATAGGGGGAGAAACTAAATGGCGAGCACACACAAATGGGTAGGTGAACATCTCGATCATTCGGCAGATGTTCACCAGGGTACCAGGTATTAACTCACTGCCACATGGGAACCGCTGTAACGGTAGGGATATGGATTGATGCTGGCCAGTAGTGGTCATTGATATGGGTAGTGATGGTTGATGATGGCCAGTATAGTGATTAGCAATGAGCGATTATCGCCGTGACCAAAAGTAGTCAATGATGTATTTAGTACTTTGAGCGCTGGATAGCTTAATGATTTATACTTATAGCAAATGACGTATTGATTGCGCTGCTATAAGTTCTTTGTTCATATGAGTTTGAACATGGTGTTTGGTCTTTAGTTTTTGATGAGGATGCATCGTAATCATGAACGAGGGTTGACCATCACCAAGCAATGCCAATAGTAGATTGTTTTGTTTAAGCTCTATACGTTTATACCTAATCATTAGCAACCCATAGTGAATACACAGGGATACTAAGTGTTCACAATTCAACCCTTCAGGCTACTACTTGTTCTCTTGTAAAGAAATGTCATTTGCAATGCGAAACGCTGTTTGATTATAGACGACAAATAAATCGTGAACGATCGTTGATAGCGACTCATGAGGTTCACCACATCAGCTCATGGGTAAACTGTGTTGGTGTTGGATCATGTTGGATCTGACAATCCCATTTCATCCAATTTCATTATTTGAATCATATTCATTCATCATATTCATTCCAGGGACCCGCTCTTATTAATCGATCAAATTTATAGAGCCACTAACCACTGCGAACCACTACTAATCACTACTAACCACTACTAACCACTACTAACCACTATCGTCAATCACAGCAAATAATTAATCACTCAGCAAATCACCCCTTCGATGGGTTTCAGAGATCGGCTCATTGGTGTCTGTGAAGAGGATCCTGAGCACGCCAGCAGATCAAGCCCAGCTCTACAAAGCTTGGCAGGTGCTGCGGGGAACGCTGCTGGGCCACCGCATCATCGATGGCCGATCAACCCAGGTATCTATGTGGGTGTTTCGAGTTTCTCAAAATAGAGGTACCAAAAAAATGGTTAGGTTTACTATTGGATAAGATAAATAAACTGGATGATTTGCGGGGTCTCCTATTCTGAGATATTGGTCGAACACATTCAAACACCATGCCTAAGGACCACGCGTATGAAGCCAACAGTGTACTACAGTTTTGATTTTAGTGAACAGCATTGAAAACCCATGTTGGGCTGGATTCACCAACCTAAGTATCAGTATATGGTTCCAACGTGAATGACTTTCAATTTGGTAAAGCCGAGGTTTCCTGCTGCCAGTACAGCCAGTTTTCAAGAATCAGTACCTCACGCGTTTCGATTTTAAGCGCGGCGACCACAGCCCGGGATTGCTGTGACCCCGCTGTAGCTCGGACCCGTTAAGTTACACTGGCGCATGATTTCTTTCATCGGGGAGTGCGAGAGTGCTGACTCTGGGGGATCTCTAGGTTCAGAAGCCATCGAACACTATAGCTATACATCAGCGACTGGTATCCATTGATGTTCATTCATTTTCATTAGTTCACCATCGAACTGCCGTATATGATCTATTTCCATGCATCAATGATTTGATGGTCCGTATAATCATTCCAGTACTGCTCAGTAAGCATTGTTCAATTATAATTCCATATAGCGTGTTGTTGTATTTTTGATTTAATGGCTAGCCTCCACAATAAACACCATGGCTGGTCTACAGGCAGTACCATGAAATATCCATCCATTTTTGCCGTTGAATTGGTGTGTGGACACGACCCTGCAACTGAGATCTGCCAGGAACACGGTGGTTTGTTGGTGCTACGAGGACTCAAGGATTTGACGCCAGGACGCGCGAGCGAAGCCGCGATCTGGCGATCGTTGGGACCCGCGGTCACCGGTGGTTGAGCAGGTTGCGTTTCAGCCTGGATCTCCCATGAGTGGTGGCACATCAGGCTGTCCATGTATCAGCAGTTGAAGCAGCTCAATAGCCGGTGATTGAAACGGTGGAGAGGCACACTGATCTCTGGTGAACTGATCATCTTCGATGAATCACTGGGCATTCCCAAGATCAATGATCATTAAGCATCATTAGCCATCATTAACTTAATGGTCATAGCCATTAGCATCATTAGCCATCATTAAGCATCATTTGCCATCATCAGCCATCATCAATTAACCATGGTTTAATCCCTAAGATGATCTATGATGATTAATGGTTATCCATTAACCATCATTAGTCATCATTAACCATTCTTTCATCCCTGATCAATAATGGTGAATGATAACCATTAACCATGGCAACCATCATTAATCATCCAATTAATGATCATTAACTTAATTATCCATCATTTTGCCATGGTGGATCATTAATGGTGGATAATGATCAATAATGATGATAACCATCATTCTGCCATCATTTTGATCAATGTCATGGTTCTCCTCCTGGCGCCGCTCTTATCGTCCTGGCCGCCGCTTCAGTTTGGCTCAGTGCGCCATGCCGCGCTTTGCGCTGGCGCTTGCTGCGCTGGTCGTCGCTGCGGTGCCAGGGGTGCTTGGTGGTGATGGTGGTGGTTGATGGATGTTGATGGGTGGTTGAGATGGCTATGGGTGATTATGATATGGCTATGGGTCAAGCAGTTAACCAGCAGTAGTGGGGGATAACTATCATAACAAACATCATAGCTGGTTAATGGTTAATCATAGTGGATTATGATTAACAAATTATAGAGGATACATACAAACTAAATGGCTATGGGTCAAGCAGTTAATCAACCAACTACTGGGGGATAACCATTAACAAGAATGGGAGAATAATGGATAAAGATGGGGAACCAGGGGTACTGGGTGAACTGACCCATAGCCAGATGAGTAAATAATCATACTGGCAAGTGGTGGCTGATGGTGATGGGTGAATGCTGGTTCATATGATAAATGTTGTTCAACTCTTGTGAGTGGCAAGATCATTGCCTGGTAGCGGGGGACTGTATCCTTGGTTAGCTAGAATAACTGCTTTTTGTTATGGAATTGTACCATTTGATGCCACTTGTACATGGGTGAGCTTACCCGTCACTAAGCACTTCTTAAATTGATTTGTCATCCCAATATCCATCGTTTAATAGAAGTAGATGGTGTTCTGTATTGATTAAGTCATGATGATTACTTGTTGGCAATGTATGGTCAATTGATGGTGAAGCGACATATATACAAGGGTAAATGGTAAGTAGTGAGATAGTTAAAAATTGATCGGGTTTGAATACTAGTTGATGGTGGATAGATGGTTTTATATTGGTGGTAAACATGGGTATGTGGGCAAAATATAAGTTGTCTAAGTGTCATTACGCATTGAAAACACCAGAAGATAAGCAGTTCTGCTATATTTCATCCAGCATTTTGCTGGATAATTTCAGGCGCAATCATGGCGTCAATATCGAGGCAGCTTGCTGAGTCCGGCTGATCTTCTGTACCCGCAGGGACTACGACCTTTGACCACTGACAGAGGTTCACAACTGGGATAGCCACGCTTCGCAAGCCAGGCTTGGGAAGGTGCTTTCGGCGACCTTCCTGCGACGCCGGAGCCACAAGCATTGGCCATTCCTAAGCTTGGTGAACCGTTGTTCAGAGAATGCTTGGGCAATAACCATGCTTGACCAATCATAGGATATAGTATTATAGTGTTCAATCATGTTGTTTACCAGTGATAGGATCATGGTCAGTGACCATGGGGAAGCGTTGTGAAGATGAGTGTCTATAACCATGGTCAACCAGTAGTAAGATGAAGGTGAAGAGCCATGGCTAAGTATTGCTAAGATGATGTTCAAAAACCATAGGTATCCATCGATAAGATAATGTTTAATAACATGTGTTGACTATTGACGGGATAACGTTGAATAACATATTATTTGCCATTGATAATCTTCAATGACCATGGTTGGATATTGTTCAAATGCTGGTTAATGACAATGTTTGATGGTTCAGAATCAGCATGCTCAACAACCCATATCTTGAACGCTTTTAAGTATGATAATTAATGATGATCCATTGTTCACCACTATCAGCCATTGTTCAACATGCTGATGCACCATGTTTAGACCTCATCCATATCGCAACTACATCAACAATCCTTCCCCACAATTTTGCATTCATTGCTCATTGTCAACCATTACCAACCATTACTCAATCGTTCTTTACCAGTGTTGGACCGTTTTGTAGCCATGTCTTTAACCAGTGTTCGACCGTTTCTTGGGCGACCACTGCTGCTCATCATCGAGAACCAGTCCATGGGCCAGGTATCCTGGGACGACCCATGGTCTGCTGCTGACGAGTGCAGAGAGGAGCTTCGAAGCAGTGACCAATTGATTAGCCGGAGTTTGATTTTTTCTTACCATAGGTTGATTTTTTTTCAAGTGCAGAAATACATACTAGTTGAATCTTCATTCATGTATTGTTAAATATATATATACATATGTGTATATATATATATATAAATATGTATTTATTTATTCATTTATTCATTTATTTGTGTTCCAGCCCTGGGGCCCTGACGCTCCCCCCCACCCCAATGTCATCACCGAGTAGCCTGAGCTTCGCATTCGCCTGCTATTTAAGGCATTCACACTTTATTTGCAGCATTTGGGAGCTTTACGTACTGCATATACACTTGTGTATTGCCTACATCTGCCTATATGCCGCCAAAAACACTACCTACATACTACCTAGATACTATCTATATACCACCTAAATCTATATATGCCTAAATGTTACCTATATAGCATTTATGTGCGACAAACACTACTTAAATATTATCTATATGCTGCCTCTATACTATTGATATGCCACCAACAAATCGATTGATCTACTGGGGGGCCTGGCCCCTTGCTATTTGTCTTCAACTCTGGATCGGTGTGATTCTTGGTTCTTGACCTTCTGTTTTGCAATTACCCACCCTGATGAACTCGGCATGAAGAAACGCATAAAAATGCATCTCTGCTAGCCCTATCAATCATACGGCTTGGCGTATCAACCTTAGCCCAACAAAAGAAAATAGAACAATTAAAAACGATAGCCGTCAGTCAATGGACTTGACAAGAACACGTTGTGCCATGAGATCTTAGTCGCAAGATGGACACCGTAGGCCCGTAGGCCCAGGCATGTATCAGCCGACATGGGGATGATGGGTTGCATGTGGTGCAGCCAATGGTCCAGACGGAGCTCACAGGGGCGCATCACGCTTGGGATCCGTAATGGCCAATGGCTACAAACGATCCTTATGACTGATGTGTCCTCGTACTTATTGATAAGGATGGTTAGCACGGATGTTGACTATTGATTGCTCATGTCGAATACCTTGTACTGATGGTTATTAGACACATATTTGGGGATGTTCACCATTTTCCTGGCTGGTTCAACAGCTAATACATAGCCATCCTCACTTCCCTTGCTGATGCCAAGTGGCCGGTTGACCTTTTGGTGCTTGACAGGCAGAAGTCGTTCTGGTGGCTTTAGGCCACAGGGAATGGCAAGCTGCACCTGGGCGGAAAGAGAGAATGGCGACCATTTTGTTGTTTTTCTGCTTTTCTGTTTTTTGGCATTGCCCGCTTAATCTGAAGGTGGTTTACTAAAGTGGGCGTTGTGTTAAAATTTGGAATCTTCCATCGCTTCACCAGTTCATATGCTATCATGCTCCACCAGTAGGACATCACTTCCCATGGTCATCTCCAGCAAATCATCAACCTTAACCCCCAACGACCTGAACAAAAAGGGATGTGATTCCCGCGCGCAGCAAACAAAAGGGGTCCCTTCATTGCTCCCCTGGAAATGCACGCGTTTTTCCTAACATTTGTGCGTTTCATTTTCCCTAAAATCGATTCGGATATGAGACATGGTGTTTGGCCCAGCACACCTTCTACAGGGCCATCCATGTTGAGCACGAGGGGAACTGGGAGTTGGAAAACGTGCAGACTGGGCCGCACGTCTTGTGCTGGGTTCCCGGTCCACTTTTTCTCGAAGATTAGGAAGTTCAGCACGGAAAGTAATTATAACTCACATTATGAGCTTGGCAGAAGCAGTAACTCATGGTAGTTAATACAGGAATGATCAACTTTATTGATATCGGCTTCAATTCATTAAGCAGCAATCAATGCTTGAGGGATTGGTTTTGGGGCATTTGTAATCGCTAGGTTTCTGTTCTGTTTGATACGCACGTTTATTAGCACGCCGACGCTGACTGGAGTCGCTTACGATGAATTCTTTTGGCCGTGGATGGCAGGCCGCTGACCGCTGAGTTGCCAAATATCGAGAGTGTCATGCTTCACTAAGAGCCGGCAGCGACTTTCAGAGTAAAACAGTGTACGACTCGTGAGCAACTGGTCGAACATGAGGTATACCGCGGAGAAGCCGGAGCATGGATGGTGAAGCGTGGGTCCAAGGGGCACTGGTGACCCGCTTGACAGGCAGAAGTCCAGCGCGAAATGTGGATGTTGGCACGTTAAACCAACCCAGTGCAAGGCAGTGCTGTGACAGAACCCAGGTGCAGCGCGCCAATCTCGTTTGCCCAGGACGAAAAGACGGAACAAATTTGTGCGAACACCTTTGAGGATAATGAGCTGTTTCAAACATGTTTGATAAAGAATCGGCTCGGCAGTTTGTTGTTCTGTTGTTTTTTCATGGTTTTCCGCCTGGTTCTATGCTCCTGGCTTGCTTCCACCTGCCGGCTCTCGAAGTTTTCCAGAGCCCTCGCGCGCGATGGCCAAGTCATATGTCATATGGCTGCTGGTTGGCTGTAACTTGGACGGGGATTGTCCATGGTCCCCGAAAATGTTTGGCTTCCTTGCCAATTAATTGTAAAGGGATGGTTGGAGGTGTCATGTCCTGCAGCCAAATGAAATTGGCCAAGTTGCTCCATGGCCGGTTGAAATGATTGTGACACTCAGTGATGTGATGGGCCGACAAAAAACTGTTAATAAGATATTGTGCGGTTGTGCTACAGAGTGGATGTCGCACAACGAGCTGGCTTGGCACCAAAATGATTTCGCAAAAAGGTGCCACAAAGGGCAGCTTCGACGTTTTGCTGGGATGGAAATTGTTTGGTTCATCATGGGGAATTCGCTTCGGTTACTGTCGCAGGTTTGGGCCTAGTTCGTATCAATGGTTTGGTCCCAAGAGCTTCGAACGCAAGATTCATTTGATCTTTAGCAACCAACCCTGATAGAAAAGCAAGCGGTAGATTGATATTAGCGGACCACCATCAGTTGAACCCCGCATAGCTGGTGATTCGCCATCAACTATAGAGGGCTCATGAGATGGACCTTCCGTTACTTGTCTATAGCGGAGGTGGACCACTATGGTGAAATCTAGAGATACGCCATCGACCGGCGCGACTCTATCTGCCGCGATGGATACGTATTATTTTCAGGCCACCTATATTCTACTTATGTTCTTTAAATACATACTACCTTGATGTTTTTTGCTACCTACATACTACTTATATGCTACTTATTTGCTACCTATTTGCTGCCTATATGGAGTGCTTATGTGCTACCTGTAAACTATTTTTAAACTTCCCATAGTTGGTTTGATACAACTTATATCCTTTCAATATAGTTTGTTATTGCCTATATACTCGTACATGCTGCCTATATACCACCTTTGTTCTAGCTAAACACTGCCTACATACTGCCAACGGACAAACTACATAATACCCATGATATCATCCTATTTGTACACTACTTACATGCTACCTTCATGCCGCCTACACACATACTTCTATGCTACCACCCCCGTCCCCCCCACCCATCCCACCATGTCAACGCCTGTGTGTGTGTGGTTTCGCGTTAGTCATGCATTTTGATTCTTCTCCCACGTCAAGAGCCAAAGGCTTGAATTGTGATCTGCGTTGGGCTGCAACGCTTGCGCGAATGAACCACACACGAGTTTGAATTCCATGACATGGTGCACATGATGAATTTTGCAGGTTGGGCCGAGGGGGGCGGGGGCTTGCAGGGCTGGAAAACACACACAGACACACACACACAGACACACGCACACACACACACACGCAGATATATCAATAAATACATAAATGAATTCAAAATGAAATACAAAAAATCAAAATCAATAAGCAAATAAATCATTAAAAAACAAATCAACAATAATATTTTCATATCTACTTCTATAGATATCTATATTTACATTTGTACATATATATTTACTTACAGATGCATATGCATATTTTCAACATGTATATTTATTGATATATTTAAATATTTTTATATTTATATATATATAGGTATATATTTTTAAATATATATATATATATTTTTTATACATATATATTCGAATTTAAATGCATACATTTGTATTTATATTTCCAAATTTTGATGTTTGCATATATACACGCATTTTTTATACATACACATTTGTTTGTTTTCATTTCAAATGTTTACAATCTATCAAAATATATTTTGTATGTCATGTTGTTGCTGTCGTTGTTGTTGCGCGCCTGGTTCTTCTTCCCCAGGTTAATGGACCATGAAGGTAATGAATGTCGCCTATGTTTGTTGACTTGTTGGTTTCGTTGGTGAAACTAGGTTCCAACCTGGCAGGTGGTTTTCAGCGAGTATGGTCATGTGGATTGGTTGATCATCATGGTTGGTAGTTGGTCGCCACGGTTGCCAATAGTTTGTGCAGAATGTTTGCCGGCAACAATGCAACACATGATGATATTTGGCCGTGTTGGTAATGATTTTGCTGATCCTCGGTCATGCTGTTGTTGACCAAGTGACGATGCGTAAACATATGTCAACCGTGACTGGCAATGGAAATTATTCATCAATACTGATGATTGACAGATGATAGGTGAAGATGCAAATGGTCGGGCCCGTGTACCAAACTGAAAGGACGTCATTGCCTTGGCACTGGTCCGTTCTTGTTATTGAAACAAACTGTTATTGAAACTGGTGTGCATATGCAAACGCACAAAATACACCACAAGGAATTCAGTAATTTTCAACAAAAGATTCCCGCCCACGGTTTGCGTTTCTGGCAATGAATGCCTCGTTGACACATCACGAAGGAATTTGCATCGATAGACGGACGCTGCAGCCACGTATACCTTCCAAATCAATCACTAATTTGAACTTGGTGATTGCGTTGTTTCACTGATTCACCTTTTCGTCGTAATACACAACCAGTAGGGAACGGCTGGGGTGTCCAAAAGAAACTACTAGTTTGTTCATGGTTGTTGTTTTACCTTTGATGGCAGGTATAGTGAAGAATGCTGCATGGGTAACCAACAACGACCCAGAACAAGAACCATCGATGACTAACCACAGGTCCAAACAACACCTGTGTACTGCATACACTTTGGTAATCTAACATAACAATGGAAATTCCATCATTTGTAGATTACTTACCTGTTGGAAATGGTGATTTTCCATTGCCATGTTAGATCACCAGAGTGTACTCTGTTGCAAATGATACTGGAGTTCATGGCAATGTGCAACGCCCATCCACCCAGCAACAAGAGGTGGACGCATCATCCCTGACATGGCGCTTGTGGCAGGAAGGATGCAGCGTTGTGGCGTTACAAAGGCGAGCTTCATCCAAAGTGATTGAGTTCGATGAGGTGAAGGGTGGCGGAAGCACCAAATGTCACTGGTTGAAGCGCATTTTCACCCATGAGAAAAGCTCCGGGGTTGAATGTCACGTGTTCAGATCATATGTTGTTGTTGTTGTTGTTGTTGTTGTTGTTGTTGTTGTTGGTTGTTGTTGTTGTGGTTGTTGTTGTTGTTGTTGTTGTTGTTGTTGTTGTTGTTGCGGTTCTGCTGTTGTGGTTGTTTGTGGGATGCGATCGGTGTTTTGGTAGAACCCACGCCTCAGCATTCGGTAAAGGGAACTTTGTATATAGTTTTGCGCAATGAATATGTTGCATTATGTTGTTTCATATTTGTCTATCCATCCTGTTGTTTGTCACCGGGACAAACATGTGTTGAATCATTGCATGGTGAGACAATCATTGTTTGAATGATGTTTTACCTTCACGTGCACAAGGAGATTCAGCAGAATGATTAGAGATCAATCATCTATCTACTCAAAGGGTAACTACCAAATACAAACACGACAACAAATTGGAAACAAAGATCTCAACAACACAACGGTACCTCTTCTGTTCATTGTTTTAATTTCGTATGAACTGAGTCATAGCCCTCTTTTCAGCAACGAAGGCGGTTCGTCATCCCATGGTTTCACCTTACGAGTGTCACATCCTGAGGGTTGTAGCGAAGACACACGTACATTAATTCGTTACATTTGAATTACCTTTTATTGCACCAAGTAAGCACAGCTCATTGCATGTAGCATAGTGCAGCATTTTTCGGGGGACACCATGGACACCTGGGCACCATGGACACCATGGACACCATGGACACGTTCCTCACATCTCAGTCACGCCGAGGTCAGGACTTTCGTGTCACCGGAAAGGTGCAGATGGTCCACTACCGAAACTGGGCCGTGGGCCGAGCTCGCCGCTATGGCGTGAAGGGCTGGGTGGCGAACGGTGCCTTGGCGGCGGTGCCAATGCTTGGAGTGTGCAACGATGGGTGGTGCCATGATGTGCCATGGTGATCCTAGTGGTTGAAGTAAGCAATGGTAATGAATATAGTGGTATATAGTGGTAATTCATGATGATTCGATAAAAATATGAAGCCGTCAAATTGTTGGAAGGTTCATTGTCAAAGTCCGGATCGGGTCGATTTTGTTTGGATGTATGCGGATGGATGCTTTATTTGTGGATGTCTGAAGACCACTGCTTCATGTAGGGGACACCTTTCTTTCATCATTTTCAAGTACTAGTGAAGCTCCTTCACATCATCGCCGCACTCGCAAATCCCCGCGCACCAAAAAAAAAACCTTCCAGTCACCATCGCCACTAATCACCCCACTAGTCACTTCTACCACTGGCAACTGCCAAGCCCTCACCAGCGCCCCACCAGCCCCCAGGTGGCGATAAGACCTTGGACGGTTCCCATTCGCCCTGTCCCACCTGTGGCTGCGTCCTGGGCCACGTGGAGGGCTCGCCCCGGGCCGTGGAGCAGTTCGTGGCGGAGATGTGTCGTGGAGGGCCGCCCAACAGCTACACCAAGTCGTGTCAGGGGCCTAGCTCGGAAGCTTAGCGTTGAAGGGTGATGGGGTGATGGGTGGTGGGTGGTGGGTGGTGGGTGGTGGGTGGTGGGATGGTAAGGTGGTATGGTAAGGTCAGGTAAGGTGAGGTGAGGTGAGGTGAGGTGGATGGATGATGGCTATGGGGGGATGGGTGGTGGTTGGTGGGTGGTGGGTGGTGGGTGGTGGTGGTGGGTGGGGGAATGGTTGTTGAATGGTTGGTGAATGGTTGACTGATGATGTTTAATGGTGATTAAAAAAGGTGGTGTTGGAAAGTGTTGGCGTATATTTTTTTTCAGTGGTTAAGTGATGGCTCGTAATGGCTGACTCATGGATAGTGATGGTAATACCAAGGGATACTAGTGGTTGATAATGAGTGATCAATTGTGAATGTGAATTCCTTTTGATGGTTCATGAATGGTTAGTGATGGTTCGGTCGGTGACTGTAAACGGATCGTTATATAGTGATGACGGTAATCATTTTGAAGTGATTAGTGGCTGGTGGTTGATCATGGCTTTGTTGATGGCTAATAATGAGGGTTTTGCTGATGGATAGATAGGGGTGAAAGATGGGAGGAACAGCGGATGAATCTTCTAACTAGCAATAATGACCACCGATCACCACATGTTCTCTACTACAAGCGGCTGGTAAGCAGCTATAGTTCCATCTATACTGTACCATCATTGAGCTTGTAAAAGCTACTTATCAGACATGAAGAGCCTCGGCAAGTTGTGGCGCCTAAAGCTTCAACCTGCTGCCCCGGCGGATCAGCCAAGTGCAAGCGGCGCCTTCGACCTGCCGCCCCGGCGGATCAGCCAAGCGATACGGAAGATGCCAAAGCGGAAATGCAACGACAGCTGGGAAGAGCATTTGCAGAGCCAAGGTTCTCGACCTTCGAAGGGCTTACATGGTGAATCAGATTCAGGGGCTGCAGCATGAGGACAGCAGACCTGATCACTCGCTGCACTCCTTCGAGAAGCCATCGATGAGAAGAAAAAGCAAAGAACTTCATGGCCAGTGGAAGCATCAGCTAAGAGTTGACAGTGTGAAAAGATAAGTTGAAGTCCTTGTGACAGTAATTAGATGTAATTACTGTAGATATATGGGTGTTTCTCAAAATAGGGGCACCCCTTAATCATCCACTACTAGTCATTTATAATAATAAACCAACCATTTTTTGGGGTTCACCATTTTGAGAAACCACCATATAACTATACTTAGATGGCTTATTCACCAACTTGTAACTGCTGGAGGCCCATCTTTTAATCCCACATTCATCTATCAATGAATACGCAGTTTAATCAATCAAATGAGCTTGTAAAGTCAATTGTCAACCAACGCAGTGCCATCCTTAAACTCTTTGTTTTTGGCGCCATGATATCCAGAATTGATGATGCAAATGGTACGGTTTGATTCATTGCTAAATTGCTTGACGAATCCCTTGTTCCATGTGCGAATCTGAGGATTGCTTTCGGTGCAATTCCTTCTACAAAGAGAATCGCTTCTGCAAAACCTGGAACGTGAAACAATGCAAGCGAGCCTGTTGAGCAAGCAGCGCGTTTTGCCTCAGCCAAGGTGGAAGTGTCAACGGGTTACCCCTCAAGTCTGCCAAAGAGCATGTGTGAGAACCAATGATTTCATGACGGCCTGTTTGGGAAAGGTTACACTGTTGACCAGCTCTGGTGTGTTCAGTGGTTGGTTTTGGATGATTGGTTCCAACTTCGAAACGGCCGTCGCTTCTTGGTAGCTGCTGACACTGCAGCTAGCCTGGTGTGTGAACCGCACGTTAGAATGCTCTCCGAATCCAAAAGGTTCGTGCGAGGCCGTGTGACCATGCTTAGCCTGGCTGCTTCCTCAGTGAACCCCCATTGCACCCACGAATCTGCCATGTTTACCTTTCTAGAGTCAGTAGGTTTACACTTTAAACACTATGTCACTATGTTTATAGATGTTCATGAAATGAATGATGTATACTCTTATACACATGTGTCAACGCTGAATATTCTTGCAAATCAGCATGGGTCAAATTCTACGGAAGAAGCCTGGACCTACAACGGTGCATACCTCGCCAATCCATACATTGCATGCATCGGACCCACTTGGGCGAGGAGAGCTGGTCAGCATCAGTGCTTTGTTTGGTGAGGCTCGGTTCTGCATCGGCGTTGCTTGAGTAGTTGGTTGGTTCAGAAATCAACTGCCATGAATAATCATGGAGAACAGTACCTGATATGACTGTACAATACAACCCAAGAACAATGGGATATTCCAGCTAGAAAAGGTTGGTCGAGTGATTGTTTTGTCGTTTGTTTGTTTGCCGAAGTGTTTCTCCAAGAGGAACTTGTAACGAAAAAGGAATGTTTCAAGAGAAGAGTGAATACAGTTGGAACCAAGAATGTGAGGGATTATGATTTATCATGATTTGTCCAGCAATGATAAGTACATTTGCGTAATGACTAACCTTCATCTACAAGTTTTCAAGTTTCCGGGATGTGACCTACGTCGATGTTGCATTTATCCATCAAAGATTCATGAATGATTAATCAATAGTAGTACTTAGGACAGAATATCAGGCCGGAATGATTCAAAAATGCTTATTCAAAGCTTGGGGTTCCAATGGGTTACATTGACCAGAAGCAGATTATGCATTTGCATGGCTATCCATTGAACAACTTTGCTGCGGTGGTAAACATTGATGGCGAATCTCCAATGAAACACATGGTACTTCCGAGTCGTTGGGGTCGGTGCAAAACTAGTCAAGTCCTAACTATCATGAAGTTTTTCGAGTATCATCAATCACTAGTAATTGTTGAATGAAACACCGGTAACCACTATTAATCATTGATACTTAATCACTATTGACCATAAAGTTGTTTGACATCGTGCCCTGGTAATATGATTACGATGTGGCAAGGGCGGCTGTGAGGTTTGTGGTGATCACAACTCTGATGGAATCCTTGGGGATTTCCCCGCCAACCCAGTGACACAAACGAAGACTCACCAGGTGGAAGATGAACTGGATGAGAGCAAACAGAAGCGTGGAGCCCAGATAAGCAGGCTTGGAAAGCTGGATAGTGGTCGTAAACATATTTCCCAACGATTGACAAATGCCTGGTTGGTTGACAAATATATTTTTCATGGGGTTGATTCAGCCACCAACCAGAAAGGCTCAAGGGAACAGTGGTGAAAACCCGATTACGATGATGCTTACCCAAAAAAGTGATTGATCAGCAAGGATCAACAATGGCTAAGAATGCTTCATACTAGGTAATGTGATGCTCCTGGCAGCCCGTTTCAAGTAATGATTGTTGGTCATTACCCCTAGATTTACCATGTTCAAACAATTTTTCAATCATGCTTCGGAGATGAGCCATGATTCTACATGATCGAAACCAATGCTGAATTGTCTATAGTCTACAGTTTGTAATGATCTGAGTTGTAAGTCCTGGCTGCTAGTACCTATGCCAGTAGTTATCTCTGCATTTTTGGAGATGCTTGTACACTGTGTTTCTTACAGCCATTAACTCCGACTTTTTCAGTGTTTTTGGGATTAGATGAGTGAACATCAAATGCCCACAAACGAGAAGTGTTAGCAAAGGATCCTGCGCCGCCAAGTGGATTTTCTCCAAATAGGGGTACCCCAAATCATCCAATAACAATAATTTATAGTAATGTTGGTTTCTGATTAGTATGTACCTGTTGGTTTCATCTATTTTCATTACTTTAGGGCGGGTTACACTAATCAGAAACCAACATTAATAAACCAACCATAACTTGGGGTTTTCCCCATGTTGAGAAGCCACCAAGTAGACTCTCCCAGCAGTTTTGCCCTTGTAATTCTGACAATCCCCGCAGCACTTCCACTTAGGTTCGCGGTTGGCGGTGAGAGTCGAGCTCGGGCGCTCTAGCCATGTGGTTGATGAGTGCTTGAACAATGGTTGGTTGAAGGTTCACAGTCGTAAAACATATGGTGTGGGCACAGTAGCTCATCATTGTGTGCAATGTTTGATATGCATAGTTGCTAATAGTCCGCTAATTGTGACTGGCATAGTGCATGGTTGTTATTGCAACCGCTAACTAATGGTTAATTATGCGTGTTGTCGTGGTGAATAGTGGTGAAATCATGGTCAAAAATGATTTGCTATAGCAAATGAATGATTCAACAATGCCTTGTACCAATTCCCATCAATATATGGTTCATGGTCGAGAGCGGATAGCTGAACCCGACGAATGCAAGATCTTGCTGTTCTGCAGCAAGAAGGTCCAGGTTGGCCGCCCTCCGACCGGGCGGCTGGAGGGCGGCTGGAGGGCGGCTGGATGAGCCTAGCCAACGGTCATCAACCGCGACGTCGTCAACAGCAACGTGCTGCGCGGCGTCACTGAGCGAGTGCTATGCTTGACCACCTTCGCTACCCAGATCTTCACTTTCGCCGCAGATGTCGGAGGCGTCGTCGACCCGAATGGAGGAGAACAATGCCACCGTCACAGCAGGGCTCGAGTCTTCGTCCGGAGCAAACTGGTTTTCTCCAGGAATGAAGTCGTGAAATCTCGACTTGGCGCGTCGGGCGCGCTGTACCAGGTTGGATGTGGTTTCCAGGGAACTACGGTAGTTATGACACCACCGTCCCGTTCGCGGACCCAAGGACGCACATTTGCGTGGAGCCCTTCCGGCGAGTCGTCGGGTAAAGAATCTCTTCAGGACAACGGAGTTGGGACCGCACGTGGCAGCATGGCGGCGACGGGAGCTTCATCATCGCAAAATTTCTTCTTCGGCTGAGCATGAACCACCCATGTTGGTGTACCCAATGCAAAAGCTTGTAGCTGTGATTGTTGCTGTTGTTTTTCCCGTTGGTTGATAAAACTTTGATGATTTTATGTTTTGGTAGGAGTGTTAGCACCATGCGCTGCGTCGATTGAGTTTGCTGGGGACAAAAGACGAGATGTGTGTTTAGCAGCTGGGTGCACCTTGTAGGATCTTGTAGGAACTTGATCAAGTGGTTCTCCTACCGCTAGATCAAGTTTTGTTTTTGGAACTCTAATCTGTTTTTGGATTTACCTTTTTTTGGGGATTCAAACTTTCATTGGTAGTTTCTCGAGCCAGTTTGGGGTCCCAAGACATGTTCGGTTGATCATTAAACATGATTAATGTATTTAATGTCGGATAATTTGGGGGAACCCCTTCTTTGAGGAAACCCGCGTTTTCAAGTTGAAAACGAAAACACTGTAAAATCATATAGTACAATCAGGCCAGTCCATTTTTTTATATCACATCAATTCAGCATCGCAATATTGAAAGTTGTGCTGTGAACTGTTAACCCATGCTGTTCGACCCGTTGTCAGGTTACCCCGAATCTGGAACGATTTTCATTGACACCTGAACCACTCGTCATTATATACCTTGCTTCTACCACAACTCATATAGCTATCCCAAGTGGTAAGCAAGTATAGACCATCATATCAGACACACTTGCTCGTGAAAGACAAAATGTCGCTTACTGCCGTTGTTTTCTATTAATAGATTTTTGGTTTGCTGTCATAAACCAGTACAGATTGTAGCATGAATAAAATCATCAGAAGCACACCATTCAAAAAATAGCTGCCATAGCCACCAAAGCCACCATTACAAATAAACACAAACCAATACAATCATTCCAAACCATTGTAGGCCAATCAATGCAAACCACCATTCAATAACCATAGCCATGATAAAGCATAATAAACAATCATTAACAATGATGAACCATTAAAAACCGTTGAAAAAATCGTCGTTAGATAAACCATGTGCGCAATTATAAACCATTATTGGCCATTGGCACCACTAAGCATTGTAAGCCATTACTGTATAAATCGTTCTTGGCCATGATTAACCATTGTAAGCCAATATCAACCATGATAAACAAATATTGACCACGATTAACAATTAAACCCAAATTATAAACCATGAGTATCCATTCAAAACCATCATAAACCATTCCAAAACATGGTGAACCATCATAAACCATTACAAACCGTGATAAACCATCACAAATCCTCACACATAACTACCATAAACTACTATTTAAACTACCATAAACTACCATAAACTACTATAAACTACTAAACTACCATAAGTACCATGACTAACCCCATAACTACCATGTGACAGACCCCCAGCTACCAACAAGCGCCCCTGGTTCCACGGCCGAGGTCATGCGCATCGGCAACACCTATGACCCGGTGACCAAGGCCGTGACTGCCCTCAATGCCTCCGACCCCGTGCTGCCACCAGGTGGGCTGCCCCCGGGGGACGACCAGGAAGTCAACGTCACGTTGATTTGCCATCATCATTTTTTCACAAGAACATGCATACATGAGCTTACACTATTTTTTTCTGTTGATTGTATATGTAAACAATGTAAACAAATGTTAATGCATTAATAAATATGTATATATATATATATACAAGTGTGTCTTCAAATTTAAGATATGTGAATGCATTTTTTATGGATGAATGTGTTTCTCTTTTTTACATTCACTGATGCGTTTGTAACCAATGCGCAAGTGGGTAGACCTTGATGTGCATGCAACTGGCATGGGAGTCGTAGGGCCCTGCCTTCCTCAAAGGGTTGATGTTAGAGGGACCAACTGATCAACCGGTCTTTGGTGAGCAGTTGGTGGCTACCAAGGAGCCCCGAGTCTTGACCAAGCTTGTTCAAACCATAGATGCTCCATTGTGCTGGCATATTTACCAACGTCGACCCATGAAAGGACCCAGTCTTGTAGGTAAATGTGCCAACACCATGGAGTATTAGCGACAGTATTTGTTATCAGCCAAGATCTTACCATTCCCAAATACTAAATAAACTGCTCCTCATATATTGTGTCCTGCTGTCACTCATCAGAGCTGGTCGACTATGTGATGATTGCCGATGATTGATGATCCCTTTACTCTTGTCTATTAAGTAGATTTATGATGGATCATTGATTCCCACCATATCTTAGTATTTCGATAACTTTTGAAAAAAGAGAGAGAGACAGAGAGAGAAAAGATCCATTCATTGCCCATCCATTGGTGGATGTTCCATCTCCCGATTGGTTTACCAAGCAGTAGCGACATGGCTGTGGGTCAAAACCCTTAGTCCCCCTGGTTACTCCTATCATTAACCATTGTTTTCCCTATAGTTTTGTTAGTGAACTTATCCCCCCTTATTGGCTGGTTAATATTGACCCATAGCTATCTAGTTGGTATAGACCCCCTATAATTGTTGGTAAATCCTCCACTAGTTGGTTGGTTAATATTGACCCAGCTCGCTATATTACTGATCTATCCATGTCCAACCACCATAGATCAGCGCCACTGCCCCGCAGACGGTTCCTCGCAGTACCGACCCGCCGACCGGAAACCGGCCTGGCACACGGCCGCACGGCGGCAGCGTTCAACCGGCTGAAGGGGCAGGTCGTAATGGCTGGTGCCTGGTGCTTGGCTGGTGATGGTTGGTGATGGTTGGGTGATGGCTAAAGGTTGATGTTGGGTAATGATGTCTAGTGATGGATAATGATGAATGATGGTTGCTAGTGGTGAATAGCGAATGGTGATGGTTAATGATGATTAGTGATGGTTGGGGCAGTTAATATGGGTAATCATGGTTGGTCACGGTCGATGATGGTTGGCAATGGTTAAAGGTTGGTGATGCTTAATGATGGTTGCTGATGATTGGCGATGATGTATGATGTTTAATGATGGTTGCTGATGGTTGCTGATGGTTGCTGATGGTGGGTGATGGTTGCTGATAGTTGCTGATGGTTTTTATGGTGAGTGAGTAATGATGCTTAATGGTGGTTGGGGATGATTTATGATGTTTTTGGATGCTTAATGATGGTTGCTGATGGTTGGCGATGATGAATGATTTCTCTGATGATTAATGATGGTGGCCGGTGGTTAGTGATGCTTAATGACTAATGATGAATCATGATGGACGCTGATGATTAGTGTTGGTTGCTGTGTTGCTGATGGTTAGTAATCATTCATGATGGTTGAGGATGATCAGTAATGACTTGTGATGGGTAATGATGATGAATGATTGATGTTTGATGCCGCTTAGTAGTGACTAACAATGGTTCACTATGGTTGCAGATGGGTAATTATGATGGTAACGGTTGGTGATGGTTAGTGATGGGTAGTGATGCTTAGTCATGGTGAATAATGAACTCTGATGCTTGATGATGTTGAGTACCCTTTGGTAAACTAACATGGCAATGGACAATCGACAATTGTGTTAGGAAAACCCTGGGAAATCATCCATTTATGGTGGGTTTTCCATTGCCATGTTAGTTTACCAGAGGGTAATGCTTGCTGAATGATGGGCAGCAATGGTTGGTCATGTTCGATGATGGGTTGATGTTAAGTGATCACTGGTTCGATGGCTACGGCTTGGCCAGTCGTGGCTCATGACGCGCTCAATGATGGTCAGTGATGTTTTTGTTTGATGGTTGGTTAGAGGTTAGTGATGTGTTTTTATTTTGGTGAGTGCTTAGGTTAGCGTTTCTTGATGGTTAGTAGTTTGTAGTCAATAGGTGCTGATGGTTTATCACTGTCAGTGTTTGAGACGATAAGCAGCGATGATTTAGATATTCATTAGAACGTGTATTTACATGTCTATCCGAATAGTTCAGGTATGTGTGAATGGCTTAATGCTTCGGATTTCAGTTTATTGTGCAGATTTGAATATGGAAGGTTGTTATTTTTGTTTCAATGCTTAATCATAAGTAATATTATTGGTCATGGCTGACAGGAAATGACAACCGAGAATGGTTCGCATGTGCCAGCATCCAGTCATGGTAACGAACCAAGCATTTTCAGTTTTGCAGGCAATCATACCTGTTATGCTGGGTGTTCCTGAAGCTCTGGAAATGGAGTTGCCGAGGGATGGTTGCCACGATGGCAGACGGCGGGATTGCAGTAGGCACCAGACAGTGAAACCCAACAGACGAACCTATGAACAACCGGGGGTAGTTGGCGGGCTTTCACCATTACCAAATGCTACTTGCAATGAGAGAAATTGGCACAGAACTAAGGTTTCTGCGGTTTGCGAAACATATACCGTAACTAGCTTGTCAAAGTAAACTGATTACTGGGGGACTATAGGACTGCAGTGGCAGCAAGTAGATGGCTGACTAATTATGCTGCTGATGGTTAGTTGATGGTTATACAAAGTTTATGGTAGGTTGATGGTCAATTGATTGTTGTTTGATGCTTCATCGGTGGTTAGTTTGTGTTTATCAGTTGCTTCTCTAATTTCAATTAAGCGATTGTTTATGGTGAACTCATGGTTAACAAATAGGTAACTGATGGCCAATTGATGGTTGATTGATGATTTTTTCTGATCAAACATCACGGCTCGCAATGTATAAGTACGGTTCATCATTCACTGTCCCTAAGCCATCACTGACTCACTGACCATTCGCTTGTCAACAGATCCAACTGAAAGGGACCGCCCCCCACTCTGCCTTCGCTTGCACGACACCGAGGACTCCGTATATCGCAAGGATGCGCCCATTGGTTCCCTGCTCTACTGCAGGACGATATCCGTTCGCTGATGGTTCCCTTGGGACTGCCGAACCCTTTTCCCAGTCAATTAATAGTGAACGAACCATCAGACAGTATGGGTGATTCTCAAGCCACAGGGGCCCCCCAAATCATCCGATCCTAAGCCATCCATTTTTGGGGGTCCCGTATTTCAAGAAACCACCAAAGGCTTGGGATTACAATTGACATTTACAAAAACTTTGCTGATGGTTGTCATGACGGGCCAACAGTCAACCAATGCTGAAAGTTCATAGTTACTCGTAACGTGTAGATACTAATGACCCTCCCTTTGAGAATTATGTGGTTGATGCTTGGGATTGTCATGACTAAAGTGAATAGATAAGTATTTGCATAACCTGTTATTCAATCGTTTTTAATCTTGACCATGCACTGTATCTAGTAGTCATCGCTGCACATGTGGCCCTACCCTTGGGTCATTCTGGGGGTACATGTTGGCAAAAATACCAAGATGCATGGAGTTTCCGGGTGATGATAGTGATAATGGCTTGTATGTAACTAGGCTATTCTTGGTAGATCCCCATTGATGGGTAGCCTTCACTGTTGAGTCGTCCAGGAATGTCCAGGATGATTCTTGCCGTCCAAGATCCGGGCAATGAACAATTGAAAGAAGTGAGGAACTACAAAGCGGCTGCTAAAAATTCATGTGGTTGGGTCCGTTGAAACCATCCAAAAGTTTCACTTGGCGGAGAAGGAGCTACACTGTAGTGTAGTTGGTTTCAAATTTCAAATCTTATGTTTGTCCACCCTATCTTTGATGAACCCCACACAGCTACACTTAATGCCCATGGTCATTCATTCACCATCCTTTGCCAATATCAATCATTCTTGACCATCATCAACCAAAACCAACTGGGACCAGTACAAAGCTTTGAACAACATGGAGGATCAACCGGCGCTTCTCTTGGAAAGATTCGTTCAGTATTTGACCATCACGAAGCGCGGACTGCTTGCCGCGCCTGCGGGGTACTTCTTTTCCCTGCCAGGCAGTATTGCGGAAGCAGTGCCGCAGGCGTGTAGAACCGCACGCGAAAGTTGCTGAAGCATGCGTGGATCGGAAAGGCTGGATGAAAGTCGTGGGAGCAAACACTCACCACAAGGCTGCCAATGACGTGCAGAAACCGTGCCTTCGTCAACTCATGGACTCCCCGCCCTTCCAGCACGTCACGCTTCTGAGCGACTGGCGAGAACTATTGACGTTTGCCAATCACTTGCAAAGCCACAGGAGAAATGTTCTATGGAACGGCGAGGAAAAGAAGTAAGTTTTTTTGGTGGCATTCTCTCCGAACATTCTTGTTCGTCCCCAGAGGAGCAGCCCGTCGTTGAGAAGCAATGCTTGTGCTTTCAACCGTCCTCGATCATACGTGTTAACAAACCAACTGATGAGGTTCTGTTTGCACCATAACCGTCCATTGTTATCCATGATCATCACCTGTTGCTAACCATCCATTGCATAGGGGTGTTTCAACCACCAACCAGTTGATGATCAACCATTATTACCATATTACCATATATTTATAACCATTATTAACCACCAGTTATCTAATATTCCAGGGCTTCCCATCGCTGACTATCACCGGCGCTCCTCGAGGATCACGCCGCCCTCGGGTGGCGCCACCTGCTTCGCGGACACGACCAGTGCGCTCCATGCGCTGCCGAAGGAACACCAGGAGAAGTTGAAGCACTTGGAGTGGCCCAGCTGCAGCGGGTGAAGGTGGAGGAATGGATGGTTAAGATGGTGATGGCTGGCGATGGTTGGTAATGGTTGGCCACTGGCTATAATGATGGTTGATGATTAATGGTTGAGGAATGGATGGTTGATGGTTAATGGTAACCCAGGATGAAGCTAAACCCCCGTAGTTTATTCATAGGGGGTATCCCCCAAAAGCCTTGGATGGTTGGCCCCAGCTGTTGCTTCGTGAAGCTTGATGAATGGATGGTTAGTCGGGTTAGTGATGGTTGACGAAGGTTAACTGATGGTTAAGATGAAGGTGAGTGTTGATTCTTCATGGCCGTTGCGATAGTGATGCTCACTTGGAAGTTGGTCTGTAAGCTATTTACCAACAGGAGTGGAAGAAAAGTGGTCCCAAATCAGGGGTTACTGGCTTCCTAACCAACCAAATGTCAACACAAAGCTTTCTTAATCGAACGATAGTCGGGGTTGAGTACCCATGGGTAGTGAAAGTTATGTCATGGCGTTTATGGAATGATCAATCGGCGATTTTATTGAGAGTAAATTAGCCATCACTAATTCAGCTAGTGACAGTGAGTGGATGACAATGAGGGTTTTCAAGCCAACATGGGCAGGTTCTAAATTACTTGTTTGGTCTTGCAAACTAGCTACGTGTACTGCAAACTATATACCGATCTTTGACACCGATAGGTCAGAATGATTTGTGCCTAGAGCATATAATCGTGATGGTTGGTTTAATGGTGTAAGAATAATGAAATGGTGGATAAATGGTTTGAGTGATGCTTTGTCTTGACAACTTTCGCATTAAATCTCATTGCTTCCTTGGACGCTGCTTACGTCTCCGGCGGTCCTAGGTGCCTTTGCTCACAAGCACACCACGATGCCAAGGCGACTCGGTCGGCTGTTAGCCGGTGGGCTGTTTCCATTGTGTGGTTGCATCATTTTTGGTTGTTTGGCTGCACAGTCATTGAGTTGGCCGGGTGGATACACTATACAGTCACAACCTGAACCAACATGCAAAAACACATTCATACTCAGTACCATCGCATCACCAACGGGAATATGAACAACAAGAACCGTTGGCACACTCGCCATTCATATCCCAAACACCAGCTGCATTCAGCTGCAAGCGTCACGAAGTCATGGTGACTGTCCGGCAACTGAAGGACTGCCAGGGCTGAAGACGGGCGATTCGTAGTTCCATAGGCTTCCTGGCTGGTGACCAGCTCCCCAAAAAGGTGGTGGTTTATCCTCCCAGCTTCACCCGCTTACAGGTGTTGCTTTTCCATCCTCCAATAAGTAAGCATTCGGAACCATGATATGGTGCCACTTAAAATCAACTATTGACGGTTAAAAGCTGATGATTTGATAAACATATATTAGTTGTCATTAGTTATTTGTGTTGCAAATAGCTAATGATTAAACCACTTAAAATAGATGCTGAATGGTTCATGGATGGTTGGTCATGAACCCTTGACGATCAGCTGGATGTCCCACAGCTGGTTGAACTGCTCATAGCCAGTCACAAACAGTAGGAATTCAACCAGTGGAAACTTGTGAATAGCATAGATTTTGTTGGGCTTCCTGGGTTGGTTTGGGAATTTGTTGCATTCGAAACTGTAGCTTGCTTGTTTTTTCCAGTTTGGCTTGAGTTTAAGCATCAAGCATATGTGACTTTCTATTTTTCAAGCTCGAAGCCTCTGAAAAAAAAATGCGATCAGCCCACCCTGCTGTGAGGGTTGGAGATGTTAAAACAACACTCTCAATTGGACTCTTTTGCTGATCCTGCGAACACCTATGATCATTTAATGCCCCAGGACTATTTCACTATCGATATAAAATACGCCTTGCTATTTTTCTGGAATGGAAAACCGCACGCTAAGGTAAAGGTCATGGCATATAATTCATGTTTTGTCTTTTCTATTGGTCAGATCGTTTTTCGACCTCGCCCCAGTATTCGTTGACCTGATCGTTCAAATACTGTATGCGTTTTTTGAACTTATACCTCGAGATGATTACCCAGTTCACAATGCGCATATTTCGAGAATGGTAAAGGTTAGAACCACCAACCCGATCCAACCAGCCATTTTGTCCAGCCTTTTGACGCAACGGGTGGGCTGCTTCACGTCGCTCAGATCAACAAGATGTCGCCGGACTTTCCTGTCCTGACGCCGGAGCAGCGTCAACAAAGCCCTGCACAGCGCGTGCCGCGCGGGGGCCCAGAAATTGCAGCACTTGGGAAGTGAATGTCCAGGCGCGGTGGTAGGTTTGGCCGATAGAATCGCCCTGGATGTAAGGCAGATTTCTGTGCTCAAAAAGTCATTGCGAGTAGTGAAAGCTGGATTTTGGCGTAGGATGTAGCATTCTTTTCGCCTTGACCTACTTTCGAAGCAACGGTTTGTCGTCATGATTTTGTTGCCCCGGGCACCTATAATCCCTAATGTTCCCGTCTCATAATGTGTTTGGACGCAAAAAACCGCCCCGAGTATAGTCTCAGAAGGTATTTTGGAGTACTAATGTTAACTGTTTAATTATAAGCTCCCCCTTCTTTCAATACCCCCTAAATAGACCTATTAAAAAATCATTAGGCAATGTATAGGCCCCTTACTCAACCAGGCTTCCCGGCGGCGTCCACCAGCAGCTCAGGATGGTGCTGGAGCATCCCTTGAACAAACGCTTGTCACTCTACGGAATGAACGGCGGCACCTGTCGAATTCTGCCCAGAGAGGCCGGCCTTCCCTATGTAGCAAGGACGTGGCAATCATGGGCTGTGTTATACAATACTATGCTACATGTTAGCTAGGCGATGCTATACGTGTGTATGCATGTGATTGAATATGGATACTTAGAGATATGACACATGGACAAAAATACGTATCATATGTTTCTTTAAATTGAATATATATGGTAAGGTATATTATTTCATCATGTATATATTATATATTGGACCGTAATGTAGTGCGATGAGTGTAATCAAATCCTTTTCATTTGAGGTTCCTCCCACACCCGACTGAGTTGTCGTTGTTTTCCCTTTGGCTGGTTGTGAAAAACTATCACCGTCATTCAAAGTACCCTTTAGTAAACTAACCTGGCAATGTTTTTTGACCATATTTTTAAGCGAAACCGTAGTAAAACACATATAAATGATATGGATGTTGACCATATTTTAAAGCGGAACCCTGGGAAGCCACCAAAAATTGGTGGATTTTCCGTTGCCAGGTTAGTTTACCAGAGAAAAAGACCTTGAGAGTCGTACGACATCATGATGTCATCAATGTCTCAGAGGGTTTCTGCGGTTTCTGAGGCTTGGGGAATTCTCAGCATGGGATTGTCCATAGCTGGGAATTCCCCAAGCCTGGAATCAGGAGATTTCCCGCTGCAAACCTTTGTTTCTGCCGGTAGGATTTATGTTAGGGGGAATGAGTTTTTATATGCAAAGATTTCCCACATACCGAAGAAAAGAAACAACCATCCATTGGAGGTTCTGTGTTGGAAGTACATCGTTCATGGAGAGCGATGTGTGTCCTATCAACCATTTGGGCAACAGTTTGAGAAACAAGCACCTCCTGCGGGCGCCAGATTTTTGACCTGTAAAGAATTATCAAAGAATCAGCAAAATCATTACTAGTAGCAGTGAATTGAACTAGCTATCTTCAAATCAACACTTGTTTTGACCATGAACTAGCCATGAATTGACCATGAGCCGTTGCCAGGCGCTGCTAAGCATCACGAACCATTCCTTGACCATCATCAACCCCCGATTCACCATCATTTGTAGCCCATGCGACGAGTTGTTGACTAAGTCACTGTCATCACTGGCAATCATTAGCCATCATCAGTGGTGGTTAATCACTCGTCATTAACCATCAGTGAAAATTATCAACCATCAATTGACCATTACAAACTGCAACCATTAAACCTCATTAGGCGTTGTTACCCACCATAGAACCACACTATCAACACCAATGAACCATCACTAAATGCATAGGTCTTAACCATTGCTACAGGCATTGTTAACCACCAAATAACCAGCACCTCCATTGTCAACCATCATTAGGTATTGTTCACCTTTGACTGTGATTGAACCCATCGTCAACCATTACTGAACGACCAGCCACCATTCTTAACCAAGACTAAACCACTTTCAACCACTCTGAACCCCATTGATGCGCATCATTAACCATCACTTTAATGATGGATTCATTAACTTAACCATTACTTTATCAATACGCCATTGTATATCAACTATTAACCATTATCAACCATTAAGAACCATACCCATTAATAATGATGATCCACTGACCATTAACCACTATTGACTACTATTAATCACTATGAACCACTATTAACCACCATTAGCCACTAATCATCATTAACCAACCATCATCTTCTGTTGTTTCCCTGTTGAGTTGCCAGGGCACGGTTTCTGCCGAAGAATTGGACCGCTATGAATTGGAAGCGGTGGAGCACGAGTCGGTGCAGGACGAATTGGGGGGGGTAAAACCAAGGGAGTGATGTCCAAAACCTCTCTTTACATGTTTCAATTTCCTCGTGTCATATCGATGGCGCGTAAGTAAAAACCTGGGTGGGTAAGCACTGCGTAAGTGAACGCGTAAGGGGATTGATGTGACATGACAAGTTATTAGACCATTTTGGTCAAGGCTCAGGTTTTAAACCATGAAAACCTACAGAAACTCACGAAAACTGGACTGAAAACCTAGGAAAACTGAGGGTTTTGAGTTCCGTAGAACCTACAAAAACGAAGGGTTTCAAGCGACTTTGAAGCTGAACTTGTTGGGGCCATAACTTGTGAACTGCTGGTTGGTTAGGGCTGTCAGCTATGAACTGGTTGGTGAGTTGGGGTGCCATGGATGAGCCATGCATGGTCAAGCCGCCAACCCTGACCGCCGGGGAGGCTCAGGTGACACGTGCCCCGGCCAGGAGGAGTGGCGGTCCCTGCTTCCCTTCGTCACGTCACCGCGCTTCACGGTGAAATGGGAGCCTGGGATGTGGCGCGGGACCGTTGTGGCGATGCTGTTGGGAAAGTGGTGGAGTAGTTTCCACATGAGTTCCATGCCATAGAATAAGCTCGTTTATATATGATATGATTTGATATGACATGATATGATATGATATGAGATGATATGAAATATATGATATTATATTACATGATATGATGATATAGTTACTGTTTGATTGTTTTTAATAAGTATTGCATGCTTATGGATAAGTACATATAAATACCGTACCTATGATTCAGTACGTAGCTTGTTGCTTGAGCCTTTAAGTGAAGTCTTGACCCAGAATCAATGGACCATGGATATGTTTACATATTACTAGTACTACTACTAGTACTAGTACTACTGTTACTACTACTACTACTACCACCACTACTACTACTACTACCACCACTACTACTACTACTACTACTACTACTACTACTACTACTACTACTACTACTACTACTACTACTACTATTACATCATCCCCTTTGTTGTGTGGCTGTATTTCTAATTTTTTCTTATGGATGTATTTCTAATATTGATTTGGTTTGGCCACCGGTCGGCCAAAATGTCGCGCCTGTCGTGGCAACCTGACCTTTGCACAGCGTTCGCCGAGCTGCTCAGCGGAGATCTGTGGCCGTTGCAGACAGCTCGGCGGAGAAGAAACTGCGGCCAGCTGCAGTCCTTGGCACAGGGAATCGCAGCGGTCGTATCCAACATGTCAAGCTGGAACCTATTTTTCAGAGATCAGGTTCCAAAGGAAACGCGCATCCAACATTTGTTTGGGCAGTACCATTTGATCCGTGTCAGAAAGGTAGCCCAGCCATGATGTTTGACGCCTTGCCAGGATTTCCTATAGACCAAGGATTTCAACCGCACCTCAGGCAGCGAGTTGCCCTGCGGAGGCAGGTGCGATCCGCCGCAAAGATAGCCTTCGTTGTCGCAAGCAACGCGCGGCTGAGTGCAGAGTTTGGCCACCTCTTGGGCCAACCGGTTACCTGCTGGAATGCTCCAGGCTGGAACAACATCAATCACATTTGCCCGGCATGCCTACTACAAGGCAAACCATGACACTGCTTGTTGATCAGGAGTTTCCTGAAGGGAGGAGTAGTACTGTGGTTGTTGAGGTGTGTTGCTAGTTGACAAAGTTTGAAAACAATTGAAGATATCTGACAGTTTATCACCAGTTCCGATACAGTACACGAGTGATGAAAACAGAGATGTAGAGGAAGATGTGAGACAGCGATGATATGAAACTCCAAAGCAACCTATTTTTTTTTGAATTATGCCTTTCAGCTTAGCACAGCTCTGACACTGACCCTATGATTCTGTGTTTAGCTCCGGGACATTGAAGGCTGATCCAGTTTCCATCGTGTGCCTCGTTTTTCAGGGTATAGGTTTGACTGTGCATATGGGTGCGGATGTTGATTCTCTACATTCCTGATATATGGATTTATGTGCAAACAAGTCGCTTGCAATTGTGTTTGCATGTATGCATTTGTATGTCTACACGTGCAGATATTTGTTGTTTCGACAATATGGGGTTTACATTGAGATTCTGTTTATACAGTGTACACATGAATAAATAAATAGATATATGTATGTATATACAACTACATAAACATTTAAATATGTATATATATATATATTTATAAACAACAGATGAATATACAGATAGATTTACATTAAAAATATTTTTGGGGCATACCATGGCTGATACGGATATATCACGTGTGTCGTTCACATGGAAACGGCTGAATAGGTCGCATATCACCAGCAATCGGCCTGGAAGATTCCAGCAGCCGGAGCGCGACGACCAAGGAATGGGAGGTCGGTGATTTGGTCCTTTGGGACAACCGATGCACCATGCACTGCGCCACAGGCAGGATGAATGCTGGGTCAATGTTGGTCGGGCCGGGGTGTCACTAGAACTACATTGGAATGTCGGAAATAACATGGATGTAGCCGTTGTTCTTCTTGTCCTTGTCCTTGTCCTTGTCCTTGTCCTTGGTTATTGTTGTTGTTGCTGTTGTTGTTGTGGTTGTTGTTGTCAATCTGATCATGGTTGTGAGAGATCTAGGATTCACAAATTTGCCCATTTTTTCTGGGACACGGCCTGGCGCTTTTCCTTCAAATCCGTGGTGTCTTGCCCGTGTGGATTGCACTGTGTCGAAGTTGGGCAGCTCAAGATCAGGGTGGAAGGAATGGACCACCACCCATCAACCCAACCAGAGCTTAAGGATGACTCACAACGATCATGAACCAAGTTTCAACATGTTTCAACCATAACTTAATGACTAGTTACTAGTTTAGCACTGTCCCTGATCAAACTGTTTAGCAGAATCATCACCGATCGAGTCTACGAAGTTTAGAGGATTCCAAGCGATTGCACAGCTACGAGATTCGAGTGACCTGGAATGGTGTAGCCAACCATCTGAAATGGTTCTGATTATTACTTGGTGTATTTCCTGAAATGGCACAGCTGTAGCCCAACCATTTCATGTTTCATGCAGGATTTCATAAAAATTAGCAGTGCCCAATGAACAAGTGTTTGTTTGTTCTTATGATCGGATATTGCGGATGATTGGATGCTGTTGTTGAATACCTGGCGAGGGATTTAGATAGATTTGGCTCATGGAAGAGTTTAGAATTTTGTGATTATTTTTAATGGGTCTCGCAGCCGGTTCTCAGTAGGAAATGGCAAAAAAAATTGGGATTGGGCCAACTGTTGTTTTGAGGGTGAACCATGGGATGTGAGGGCATATTTGTAGACTCAAGCATGGGACTAGTTTCTATTATGGAAACAGTTCAAGCTGGTAAGGGAAAACCAACATCTTCAGTTTTGGAAGGTTCTTTGTCCAGCAGGTGTGCTATGGGACTGAAGTTTGGTTGATTTTCAGATGCTATACCTGCCTGAAAGATCCCTGGGAACCATGAGAGCAAAGTGAAAATCTGCGTAAGTGTCCAAGGTGTACACCATTGTTGGGAGATCCACAAAGATAAACCACCCATGATGTCCTCAAGACCTGATGGCCTGCCCAAACAATGGCAAGATTATTTTGCTGATCGCTGACACCCGGGTTACTAAACTGCTCACCTGTTGCTGGCCTGGCTCAAAAGTCACGCGTTCTCTGTGATGTACATTATTTTCTTCACTTGTCTTTGGGTGAGCCATGCTGTGCGCACTCAGATTCATGAGAACCTCTGCCAAAAGGCAAGAGTTCTGAAGCCTCCCAAGACCTTCGCGATTGAGCCTTGTGCCTTCGTCCCCCCCAGTAGTGTAAGGTCATGGGAGTTCTTGGCAACCAGAAACAGAGTGAGTTGTGTCTCCCTGGTAGCGCTGATCCCCTACATGAAACGAACTTCCTTTGTGAAACATTTTTTGAGTTGGGGGTACTTTCAGGTCCTTTGTTTGTGATGAATTACAAGTGGAATTCTTGAGATCGAGCCGCACAGGTGGCTTATTTGAGGTTGGTATGAGTGGGTTGAGTGATATTTGAGCAGGGTCGTAGGCAAGTTGATTTCTTTTTAATGCAGGGCGTTTGTTCAACCCTTTTTCAACATTCCTTGGGACTAGGTGCTGCGATGAGTGTCAAGTAAAGCACAAGTAGTGATTATCTCACCCCTAACTTCTCAGTGTTTATATTATTCTTGTCCAACAACCATCTTTTTTACTCATGTACATGTTCGCCCGAGCCTTAGGGTTTGCCCCGCATGGGTCTGAGAACATTTCCCAACGCTCAAATTCCTGCACAGGGCCATTGTTTTTTGACTTCTGAGTTCTCAAACCCTAAACCTCAAACCCTAAAACCAAAACCCTAAAACCCTAAAACCAAAACCCTAAAACCCTAAAACCAAAATCCTAAAAACCTAAAACCCTAAAACCAAAACCGTAAAACCCTAAACCATAAATCACTGCGTATAGCCAGTGTTTTCGCAACTTGTCCAAGCCATCTCAACCTTGTACAACATGCTCCATTGCAGTGGCACTTTATGTGGTGGGGCGAACGTTAAGGCTGGAGGGTACATGTTTTATCATGTTTTATATTCTTGTCCAACATCATGTGTTAATGGACCGGTTATAACCAGTTTTTTGTTGGACCATTAAACAAAGGTCTTTTTGCTACTTGATGTACACAGTCGCATGGCAGTGAAGACCTGCACCCTTTCTGCTCACCCTTTTTGCTCACATCCTGAACCCTACTCTTCCAGTTATCTCTATAGTAGGTAACCAGCTGGTTTCTACCATTGCTTTTTAGGGTTGGTTACCTACTATAATGGTAACTGGAAGGGTAGGGGAACTTAAACAGACTACAAAGTCTTTCTTGGCATTTTTTCTTGCATACGCATTTTTTCGGGATTACCGCATGCCAACACTGACTGATTTGACACTAGACTGGGACAACCACAGTTAGAGATCTGACTTAGTGGGGCATCACCTTGCATACGCGGATTGATGGTTGCTGGGGATCCCGGTCCATCCAAAAAGGGTCGTATTCACCGTACCCAACATCCTGAAATAGTTCTAAGCAGGCCACCAACTCTGGTGTGTTAACGATTGATGAACTACTGGTGCAATATGAATAGCCATCATGACTAACCGTTTTTCACCATCATCACCGATTGATTATAGCCATCATTACAGGCTTTTCAACCATGATTCACCACGAATATGCATCATTTGCACTCATGATCCATCAATACTGGCCATCATTGGCAACCTAAGCCCATTGATTTACCATCGATATTGACCACAATGATATAACAGTCATTGTTACTTCTCAATTCTAGTCATCATACGATATCATGAACCATAAGTTTACCATTACTAACAATCATTACCTCATCATCAACTCACTCTTCATCACAAATCATGACTAATAAAGCCATCATATAGGCATCAATTCACCACCACAGACACTCAACATTTACTACCAAACATGAAACAGGACTAACCACCATATAGACATCATATAGCCACCATATAGCCATCATGTAGCCATCATTTAGCCACCACCCAACCATCCCAAACTGCTCATCCACCATCCTTCCCATCCAACCACCATGCTTGCACCATGCCGGATCTGCCCAGGACCTCGCAGACGTGGCGATTCGGCCGTGGCTGCTGAAGTCCCGCGCCAGCTGTGTGGCTCGATGATGCGCGGGAACGGGCGCTGCACCGCCCGTTTTCGGCGAGCGACCGGGTCAAGCACTTAAGCAACCAATGTAATAGCTGGTTAATGGTTAAGCAGTTATGATGGTTATTATAAGCAGTTAATGGTGAATAGGCATGGGGGATGATAAGCATCATAACAAACATCATGTTATAGCTGGTGGAGCTGGTTAATATAGGGGATTATAACAATTATAGGGGATATAAACCAACTGTATGGATATGGGTCAATATTTTCCAACCAGCAACCATGATTTGACAAGCTGGTTGATGGTTAATAATGGGTAACTAGCAACTACAGGGGATATACCAGCTATATATGGCGAGCTGGGTCAATACTTTCCAACCAATTTAATGGGGGATGATAACAGCTATAACCAACCATTTTATAAGGAAAACAGCCTGGCTAATGATAGGGGAACCAGGGGGACTAAGGGTGAACTGACCTGCTGCCATGGTGTTTCTTAAAATAGGGAACCCCCCAAATAGTTGGTTGATTACTATCAATGATTACTATTGACTAATTTCGGGGTAGCCCAATTTTAAGAAACCACCGTATGGTGTTTCTTGATAGGGGGCTATAACCATTGGTCATAGGGATAAGCGTTAATATGGGAAATCACAGGGGGATATACCAAATATAGAATGCCAGTATATATACTTCCAATATGTTCTCATATGTTCAGTGGTAACGTTTCCAACAAGTTTTCCAATCAAGCACCTATTTCCCAATGAAGCTATTACAGCACCAGATTTTGTCAATAAGCAACAAGGCACATGTTTCCAAAAGAGCGATTGTTTTCCAAAAGGCTGACTGAGGATTCGTTTTGGACATTGCTTTGATTCATACTTTTTTGAGGCGCAGTTTGAACCTAGCACGCACCTGCCGTTTCATTTGTGAGCGTGGACAGTTGTAATGCCAGGACTGTTTTGCCAGGCTCAATTGTAAACCACTTAGTCCAACGAATTAAGCGTCGGTGGTGCTAAGTGTTTAAACCATTTCACATCCATCATTGAGCGAGCAAGGAGCACCGACAGTCACTTGCACAACATTCCCCCAAACAGACGTTGATAACAGGCCAAACAGCTATCAGAAGCGGCAAAGCAACAACTTGAATTACAAAGTCCAAGAGCTAGCTGGAGGGCCGGCATTTGATTTCTCACGTGCATCCACAATTAGAAACACTGTACCCTCAGCTTCCACAAGGATCAGTTGTGTTGGTGATTGCTACCCCGGACATGGCCCAGGTCATCTTGGTGGTTTTTCCCCCCGTGAGTCTGCGGGACTGAGGAGGGCGATGGCGTGTGCCAGGCGGCGGCGACCGCCCAATTCGATGCACGGGAACCGCTGCGCTCGCAGCTGGTCGTTACGGTCTTCGCCAATTGCTCGCGTTTTGGTGCCTCGATGTTGCTGCTGGTGGTGGCGATGGTTGCTGTTGCAGGTGTGAACAACAAGGGGTGATATACTGGTGGGGTGGTTGGTTGATATGTTTGGGATGGCTTATAACATCTCATTATAACTAGTACAAGATATCATTTCAACATTAGTCGGATATGGCTCAATGCATGCAGACAGGTGAACAATCGAGAAGAAATCGTTTGCCAGAGGTTAGGCGCAGGCTTTCCATCCACGTTGGTTTCTATCTAGAGGGGTACAAATTTGACCTATTGTAATTATCTTAAAAGTCAAAGTAGCATGTCATGAAACATTGACACTAGAAAGGTGTTTGTTCAGACATATTCTCTATGTACATGTGAAAAAGAAACACACAGTATTGGTTAAGGGTGATAAACCATAGCGGGTTCGTATCAACAATACGTGGACCTTTGACTGAATAAACATGGCGATAATGGGTAGACATCAATCACATATTAGCTTGAGGAGCACAACCTGCCCCACATGTTCAAGACAACAACAACCACAACAGCAACGGCAAAAGCTACTTTGCCATCATCATCATCATCATCATCATCATCATCATCATCATCATCATCATGGTCATCGTTATTGTCACCGTCATTGTCATCGTCATTGTCATCGTCATTGTCAGCGTCATTGTCATCGTGATCACTCACAGTTGCCCACATCATCGACATCAACAACATCATTGTTTGTTAAGGTGTGGGTATGTTTGCTGTGTTGTTGCGACACTAAAAATCGCACCTCATGTAATCAAAGCATGGTGCTGCCTGTTACCTGAAGATGCACACCCTCAGTCAACCAAACCAACCATGGAGATTGCTCAGGGTTTCCATGTTATAGCGGTGGATAGACAGGGGTTGAGACAATACAAAGATTCAATACTAGTTAATAGTTAATGATGGATCATGGTCAGTATTTCGTAGTAGTTTAGACTAGCACATCTTGCGAGTGGGTTCAGTAACCATGGGCAAGAATTGCTGTGAGTTTTAAGCGGTTCCCACCTGCAGGTGATGTTTGTTCTGAAACTCCGTGCAACCAACCATCCAAAAGCTATGGCTAGGTGAGCATCCCAACAGTTCATCATTTATCGGATGTTCGATAGGGTGCCAGGTTTTTTCAACCCACCTTTTTTATGTATTCATATATACATAGTTTCTATTCTTAGTCATAGTGGCTCTAACCTCTCTGAATTGATCCTCCCAAGATCTGGGTTCGACCTGTGGGTTGGTTCTGCTCGCCCTCCTCTTGTTGTACTTGGAAACAAGTTTTTTATCATGGAATTGTTGATGATACTTACCACGGAAAGGCTCTATGGATATGATTGTAAAGGGCTGGTACTAACCATTGATTCCAGGGACCCGTTTTGAACAACCATCAACCCATATATGGGATCCGTAGAGTCCCTGTATTCTTAGAGGCAGTCACTGCGTCCTTTTGGGCAGGTCAACAACTCTTCCTTTGCCCAGCCGACCAAACGCCTGGTGGATGTGTGGATGGGATGCCCAGCGTCAGGGATCAAAGGTTCGGTTCGAGCCTGGTAGGCTTGCTGGGAGGCACGCAGCCGTTGGGTCATAACTGAGCACTATGATGATTCATAGCTGCCATAGCTGGTTAGTGAATGATTGGTGAATAGCCAATGGTTGGTTGATAGATGTGATAGTACATGTGAACTTGCCGCTTGGATACTTATTCGATGTTAATAGTTGTTTACTAGCTGGTTCATGGTTGATACTAGGGGATATCACTAAGAAGAATAGGGATATACCAACCATAACCATTCCTAAAGTGAACTGTGAACAACCCAACAAAGACTAGTTTGGTTATTTCGGGTCTGTGAGCAGCCAGGGGTGTAGGGTATCGACCAGCCCTATGAGCAGTCTCAAATATCCTGGTTGACAGGTTCTTCTAGGGTGATGCTACATGCTCATTCTATGTGGCGAATAGGTGTCTACCAAAAACCACGACTTGAGAATCCCTGTCCATACGCCAGCATTGCTGGCACAAGGGGTTTTTGACACTGTTCCACTTGGCACAAGAGCTCCACCGCTCCAAGTGTTGAAAAAAGACATTGAAGGAGGCATCATGGAATCATGTGGATTAGCACTGGACATAAACACTGTAAAGTCAAGCAAGAGCCTGCCCAGGGTTTCTCCAGAAGACACCATGGAGCTTGGTACAAATACAAATCCTTTGTTCATAACTGGTGACCATGCCGACGATGCTCTCTAGCATGCCGTAACTGGTTCATGTCGGCAGAGGCAACTGCCAAGGGTCCAGGTGGGTACTACCACTTGGTACGACCACTTGGTAAAATTGCTAACCATGCTTGGTAACTATACCAATTGTCACTGGTCACGGGATCATCATCATCCCACTTTGGAAACTGGTTCAGGTCATCATTCTTGGCAATTCCGGATAATTCCGGCTCCAAGGTTTGCAAACTCCAACATGTACCAACTGGAACTGGTACCCACCGGAACTGGTTGGTTACCATTGAGGGTTCCGTTGCCACCGC
>VSDK01022380.1:131852-169800 GCA_009767595.1 Symbiodinium kawagutii
GCTCTTCCACCTTGACTGCCGGAGGCCTCTTTGACGATCCCTTCACGAAGTTTGCGTCCGCACCACTTGTTTCTAGCCGCGCGTGTTGGTTGTGACCAGGATGGGGATATGTTGGGCAGTTGCGCTGGGCCAATGATGGTTGGTTGAAGCTGAGAATGATGGCTTCTAACGGCTTAAGTATGCTGAATCCAGCGGCTAATATAGGTTCGTAGTCGAGCTTGTTTGCTTCTTTACCTTGCGTAACACTGGTGAATTCTGGTTGCTGGATAATCCTGGTTGACAACTGTTGGATGGCAAGGGATGGCACGCCAGCGATGATAGGGGCATAAGTACACAAACCATTGAACCATAATGGCCTTTGAGTGTGTAAACCATTAGTAAGAGCAGTTGAAGGAAGCCTTGATTCTGGGACAAAACCAGACATGGATACCAAATCAGCCTTGTTTCCTGTGAGAGTTGGTTATCAATTGGAACCAGTGCCGAGGAGATAACAAATGGATACCGTGGTCATGTGTGGCCAAATTCAATCAACTCATGCCCGATAGAAGAAAGTGACAGCAAGTGATGGGAGCATACACCACATGGTGTGCAACTCTGACAGGACCAATATTTATGGCTACTTAGCATCAGTACTGGATGGTATGTAACCCATTGTAACCCCTCGTGCAAGAACTGCAGCTATGACTGACCGCGTTCGGGGAAGCGTGCCTGAAGCTGTGCACCATGCGTGTGTGCGCGCTTCCATGCCTCCCGGACCATGAGAAAGGCTGTCGGCTGTTCTGGGTGATGATTTGCCATAGGTTGTGGTGAGTAGGATGTCGGTAAATGGCCATGGGTCAATATTAACCAACCAATAATGGGGCATAATGACCAACAATGATCAGGGAAACAATAGGGGTACCAGGTTTTGACCCACAGCCAAATAGTCATCAGAAGATGTCACAACTTATGAGTAGTGAATGATGATGGGTTACCTGGCGTATACAAAGATTCATGTGTGACAATCAATGATGTCAAATTGTAAGGCTCATTGGTGGATATATGATTCTCTACTCTCTTACTGGTACCATATTTTTGTCGAGCCGCGACCATTTGCACATTTGATTCGTACCTGCTCCAAACATATGTTGCCCAAAGATCACTTATATTGTTTGTCTACTCTCTTACTGGTACTATGTTTGGAGCATCTTGGTTGACATAGCTCTGATGTTTGAAGACATGGCACCTCAGCTGGACTTTGCCCAGGTTCAGTTTCCTGATCTCCAGTGAAAGGCCCCGGACGGGCTTGGTGGGGGTCCAGAGGCCAGCCTTCGTTGTGGATAACTGACGAGTGACTAGCAATGGCTAAGAACTATTTCAATGAACAATATATACGATTAACCATCAATAACTATGAACAATAGCTGATAACAAGATAATGAACAACAATGAACACTAGGATTTACCAGCAATGCGTCCTAGTTCATCCTACTAAGTAAGTACCTGGGCTGTAGCCACGGTGCTGAAGAAATGGATTCCTGGTTGCATGGCGTTGCATTCCCTTGGATGAGCCTTGGCCCAAGTTGGTTGGGGACGTACCAGTCGTACTTGTTGATGCTTGTTCCCTTGCTGAGCCAGACATGTTCACTGTTTGTGTGAGTCAAACATCAGTGAAGGTGTTGCCAGGGTAGTATGTGAGCACATGTGAGAACTAACAAGCCATGAGTGGGTAAGCATACGACGGTAGCTAATGTATCAGTTTCAGGAGATATCTAGCTTGTGACGTGGTGAATCTTAGCCACCAAACCTTTTTTGCGGGGGCGCCACCACGTATGTGGGGGGGGGGTGTTAAATGACCACATTCCTGTAGTAGAGAGCTGTGTATCACATCTTTTGAACAAGCTAGCAACCTTGGCTTCTATCTCTTCATCCCCAATGCTATCCAAGAATGGTCATCTCAGAACCACTGAACTTGTATGACTCGAGATAGAAATCCTCAGCAATGTGACCGCATCGAATTGAACTCAGCTCTTGCTGACTTGACCAAGCTGCTTGAGTTTGCAACGCCTCCCAAAAAGAACATTTTGGTATATGAATAAGTATTGAGGTGTCCCCGGGTTTTTTAGAATATCCGCGTAACATGAACTAGGGTGCAATTAGTAGGGTATGGACTGTTCATTGATGGCATGCAGTACTAATTTGAAACCCATGTTGATGTGTTCAATTCTGTTCGTTTCAATATGGCAGTGGGTCAAAACCCTGTACCCTTGGTTCCCCTATCATTAACCGTAGTTTCCCCTATTATTGTTGGTTATTATACCCCATTACTGGCTGGTTAATATTGACCCATTGCCATATGTGGTTTATGAACATTTCAGGTATCAGCATTTCGGAAACACCAAGCTATCAGCGTGCCTGGGCCTCCTGTGGTTGGTCCATGCACCAACTTTGGCCAAAAATCTGGATGTTCTTGCAAGCATTTTTGTTCATCCACAACTGTGGTTGATATGTGGTTCATGGTGATGGTTAGGTGGTGGTTAATGGTCGTCAATGATGTTTCAGTGGTTGGCTAAGGATGATCCATGATGGTGGTGAATGTATGAAGCTTGGCATAGTATTTGTGGAAATGTGAGGTTTGCAATCATTAGCCATGCTGCAATCATTCGCCAGGTCTGCAATATCTAGCAGATTTTGATCACGTTGTCCACTAAAGTCAGTCGCTAGTTGTTAAAGTAGACTCTGTTGATGAGTTGTGACATCAACCAGATCCAATACCCCTAAGAATTGATGGCATGACCCAACATCCCCAAGAGATGATCCTGCGAAAGCCACTACAAATGGTGGTTTCTCAAAACAGGGATACCCCCAAATCATCCAACATTAGTCATCTATAGTAATCAACCCGCGATTTTTACCATTGTTGGGGGTCCCCTATGGCTTCAGAAACCATCATATAATTGATATATCCTCTACTCTTGTTGCTTATTATCTCCTATTCTTAACCATGATTAATGGTTATAACCCTGCGAAACCCACTACAAATGATCCTCTTTAGGGACACCCAAAACACAGTTCACGGCAACAGGATGCAGATCTTGGACCAGCATCGCTTCTTTTTAGACGAGGTTTTGGAGGCTGGAGGGCAGTGCTGTCGCCGCGACTGGTGGTGTTTTTTTGTTTGCAATAGGATTTGTTGAAGGAGGGCCATGTTTTTCGTTTTTTTTTCCATTAGGATTTGTTGAATGTGTTTTTTGTTGGATTCTTCGTTGCTTGTTTGGTTTGTGTAGTTTCTAGTTGGTGGTTTTAAATTTTAAACAGGTGTTTATTTTTCTTGGAATTTGGGATTGTTGATTGACTGGTATTGTTCAGAGGGGTTGAACCAGGATTTTTTTGCCTTGATCGTTGTTGTTGATACAATTGTAGATTTGTATGGACAGTGTTCCCGTTGGCGCACATTGTGCATGTGTGTGTGTGCAAATGTTTGGTTGAGAAACGCAACAACATGGGTGTCAATGGCAGCTGGACATCACTGTGGTGCATGTATTTCCGTATGCTATCATTATACATGAGTTAAAATACAGTACATTATATATAATTGCATACAGATTCACATTTGCACAAATATTTACACAGACATGACATGCCTTTGGATCTAGGCTTTTCCTTGTTGATGATCCGCCAGGTTTCTCCAGAAATCCGCCATGGCTTCTCAGGCCATCCTGGTCCTCGAGATTCTGGCGGCCTTCGGTACCTCAGTGGTGAAGCGGCTGGGAGGACTCAGGTGATGGACCATGGCTGGTAGTGGAACCAATGCATGGTTAAGTGTAGAGGATAAAGACCAACAATAAGGTATGAGCAAAAGGGTATGGCTATGGGTCAATATTAACCAGCAATAATGGGGCATGACAACCAACCATTTTGAAGGAAAAACAATGGTTAATGATAGGGGAACCAGGGGTACAGGGTTTTGACCCACTGCCGTCTGAGTATGATGGTTGATCATGCTTAGATATGTTGAATGCTTACTCTCTGGCGAACCTGGTTGCACCATAAATCACCATTGTCAACTGGTGCATTTGCAGTTTACCAGGTGCCAATATAGAGGATCGTAATCAACAATAGGGATAATGATCAGTTAATGATGACGGTTCTATACTGGTTGGTGGTTTCAATTGTTTTTTCCACCAACAATATGAACTGGGATAATTGTTGACTTGAGACACATTATATTTGGTGGTTTCTTAATTTATACGGGGACGCCCCAAATCATCCAGTTTATTAACCATTTACAGTAGTAAACCAGCCATTAGTTGGGGTTCCCTATTTTGAGAACCACCAAATAGTTGGTATATCCTCCTCTCTTGTTGCTTATTATCTCCTATTATTAACCATGATTAATGGTTATAACCCACAAGTCCGATTTTGAGAAACCCCCAGATATGTGGCTCCCCTATCTGTTTGGGGATGGGTCACAACCACCCTCCAGTGATGGACAACCAGCTCAAGAAGTCGCGATGCGGGGTGGATTTGTCGCAGCAATGACATGTTGAAGTACTACAAATGTGATGATCGTTTGATCAAGGTGTTTTACCATGTTTCACCAGAACTGAATAATTATATACCTCAATTTTGCTGGAATTCAACAATTTTGTCTTTTGATACAGTTGTTTCACCAGATATTAGTATTCAAAACGATCAGATTAATCATTGTTTCTTTGTTGCAAGAAATGGCTTATCAATACGGATCTTCTATGACAATTTGCTTGATTTCAAGCACAACAATCAGCTGTGACACTTCCGATCTCAACATGAAATTTATATTCTTGTAGATTAAGCAGGCAGTAGAAAATCAGCAGCGTTTTAGTCCGGAGGTCATCCCAGAAAGGGTTACGATTTATGTAAAACATATGGGGGTTCTCATTGGTAGGGGACCCCCCCACAATGGTTGGTTTATTACTATACAGTAAATTGTTAATAATTAGATGATTTGGGCGTACCCCCCTGGCTTGGGAAACAACCATGTGTAAGACATATGTACACGCTTGAAATAATTGACTATTTTTCTTCTCAGTAGGTAAGCCATCCGAAATGCGCCAGCGTAGACCGCAGATAGCAAGCGTGTTTTCTCTTTTTGTGTGTGCAGTAGTTTGCTTTTGTGCCAATCCTTCCAAAAGATGATCAAAATCTGATATATTGAACATTCTAGATTTTTCCAAAGCCCTAAAGGTTGTGATATGCATCCACAAAGGCAGCAGCACCCAGGGGCTATAAAGTCGGGACATGCATCCGCCAAGATGCCGCACGATTTCGTCCTATGCTTGAAATAGGAACCTTAATAGCTCAGCTATTTGGGTAAAACCTCTTTGTGGGAGAGCGATGTTGATAATCTTTATGTTTGATGATAAATGTTCATCTATTTTTGGTCAACCTAGCGGTGGTTTATGAAGAGCTAGATCTCCCATCTCCAACATTTCTTGCAGATAATCCAAAATAGGCTCCAAGTCCATCCCTGGTGGTCGCTTCAAGTAGCATTAATTCACCATCAATGAACTATCAATTGACCACAATTAGCCACTATATCGCACTATAAACGGCAGTAAATTAAACCATTATAAACCACCATTAGCCACTATGAGCCACTACAAAGCACCGGTTGCTGAGGTACCATTGTGTGGTTAGTTTCAGAGCTCATCTTCTCCAAGTCCATCGCCACCGATAGCGCCAAATGCGCAGTGGATGGTCGTTTGAAGCTGTCGTCGGCTTGGGAGGTCATGGGTGATGGCCTGTTGAACGTGCCTGGGACCTGAAAGGTGATTGACAACGCAGTTGAGGGTACAATGTGAGTGAAGTGTTTGGCAATATTGTATGGTTGTTAGGTTTATAATTTATAACCGTCAATGATGGTTAATAGGGGAGAATGAGCAACAAGAGTAGGGGATATCCCAACTATGTGGTGGTCAATTGGTTGATGGTTTGATTAACATTTTTTCCCAAATACAATTATTTACAAATAGTTGGTTGACAAGCATATGTTTCATAGAGGTTGAAATCGCCAACCAGGTAGTTTGGTTACAACAACAGAGAGTTTGTAACTTCAACAATGCAAATCAACTCCCCAAAGATCGGATGGCTGAAAGGATACATTTTTGTAATATTATTCCACTGCCGCTTGCAATTACTCAAGGGTTTGGTAAAAAATCATCACCTGGCTGTGGGTCAAAACTCTGTACCCCTGGTTCCCCTTCATTAACCATTGTTTTCCCGATAGTTTTGTTGGTGAACTTATCCCCCATAATTGGTTGGTTAATATTGAGCTATATCCGCCACCTCGAAGAATTGCACTTTGGCGGGTATTTTTGGTTGCTCCCATCGGTCCTTTTTTCACCATTTCCTACCATCCGGCGGATCTGAGGCTCTATGCTTCCTGTTGGGATGCTTGTTTTTCTCGCTGTGGCGCAACGGTGCGGGATCAGTGATCCGAAACAAGCAACATGTTGTTGTCATGGCTGTTCGCAGCAAGGCCCAGCATTCCCATTGTTTCGGCATTATTGGGAATGATGATGTTTTTTTTACATTGAAACTTTGATTGAAACTTTGATTGCTACCAGTTGGTGAATGGGAATGTTTTTTACAATAACTATTGCAACTATTGAAACTTTGATTGCCAGCAGTTGGTTGCAGGTTGTACAGACCAGTTGGGTGATTATTCGAACTCTCCTGCTTACATAAGAACTGCTGCTTATTAAAGCCCAGTGAATCTATCACACGCAAACTTGCGCACGTAGAAATAAGTTTAGACATTGCATGAATACATAATACATTCATGTGTTAAACATCTTCGAATATAAAGAACTGCGCACACCAAAGTAAGAAAGTCCTTTCACCGGTTGAGCAACAGATACGCTTCCACTTTCAACACGTATATATGGTTCAAAACCTTGTGCCCCCAAGATTCCGAACATAAGGAACAACAATCATTTGGCTGGGATATTCAGTGCTGGCGACCTGTTCTGATATTCTTCGTGATGGGATGACCTACCAACAAACTGATCTTGCGTGAAGTCAATTAGATGGGCATAAGCCTATACTAAGATATTGGGTACCCTACCAACCTAATGAAGGAGTTGATTGGATCATTTCCTACTCATAAACATCAACTGTGGTGGCATATGATGATGTTCTCATCAGGGCATGTTCTACCACAATAGAGATCTGGAAAAGAAGTGATTTGCATCACCTTCCTCCGAGGATGCCTGCTGTGGATCTTGGCCTCTTCGCAGTTTCTGCACAAGTTCGGCTCGCAGAGTGCAACGGTGCGGGTGGGTGGCTGCGTGTGTGTCAGTGGTTTCGCAGCAAGCCCAGCCATGTTCCTTATCATGATAACATCATAATCTTAGATCGATATTAAGAAATCAATATAAACCATACCCATACAAACCACCTTAATTGTAAACCACCTTATAAAACAACAGCCAAGGTAAGGGTAAATCTTAGCACCTTTCTTGACGATAAACTGCGGGTAACACCGAGCTGGATCTACGCTGCGCCAGGCAGACACCTTGATCCTGTGCATCCCGGCGCTCTTCGGCCCCTGCGCCCTGCTGCGGCTGTTTCTGTCCATCAGTCGGCGGCAGCTGTACTACACCCTGTTCCGTCGCGAGCCACGCGGTTGCAGGGGCTGGAACACGTCCATGAGGGGACTGCGAATCGGAGCTGGTTTGGGGAGCTGGTGGATGAATCCGTGGGATAACTGGCTCAGGTATGGTGGATATGCCCCATTTTCATCAGAAGCTATGAACAATTAGGAACAAAGTGTTTGGAAGTTCAAGCTGAGCTGCTGTGTGTCGATTCCGCTAAGTTGGGCGGTCGACTGCAAGTGGGTTTTGAATCGTTGATGAATGACAACCATGTTGTTTGTCAATCTGTCATAGTAATGAAGCTGGTCTAATTGCTGATCGATGATCCAACAGGATGTACAGTCAAAGTTCCTTTTGTAGTGGAACAGCTTGAAAATTCACTCAGCCTGTCGGTGGGCTAAGTGAGTGGTGGGATTTGTTCCTGGCTGGCATGCCTTCGTTTTATTTTATATACTGTATCTGAAGCAGGTGCTTAGTGGGATGATGTTGTTTTGTGTTCTCTCTCTACATTCTCATGATCACATTCATGGTCCACAGCCATAGCCTCAAGTTTCACTTCCGGTCTGATTCCATCGACCCAACGTCAGCGCTGGCCAAGCATGGGCACCAAGCAGGATCCTCCTGACTTTCGAAGTGGTGCCTTTTTGGAAGGCAGGGGGGTCTTCAATGGGAAATGCATATTGAATCACCCTCATATTGGTGGTGGAATTGGTGGTGGTCGTGGTGGTTGAGAGTATTTAAACCATATATTTCTGGTTGTACATATGACATGAGCAGCAATTTATGGTTGAATTGGTGGTGGTTGATGGTGGTTTACTAATTTTTATTTGGATATCCCACTACTCCGATATGATTGTTGTTGATTACCCACCATGGGTACTTGGCTGTTACTGCACCTGGCTGCAGTCGGATGTTGGAACCCATGGCTGCCCTGTGGCTGGCGTTAGTGCAGTGGGCTGCTCCGACATCAAGTCCTTTCCAAGTGGACACCGGCAATCATGGTCGACATGAAGAGATATGACGGGGATCCGACATACAACTTACGAGTACTCGTACATGCTATGCGGACGATACAGCTCAATTTGATACAGCTCAATTTGATACGGACTTGTATGGCGGATGTTCGACTGCAAAACATCGGGTTTTTTTCGGTTGGGGATCCCTTCGTTTCGATGATACCCGACCAACAAGGTATGTACATGGTACGCAGGTATATGCATATGTGCAATATCTATATGTATATATACACTTACATATAGGTATGTATTATATGTTTACAATCTGAGTATCTGTGTATTCTGTATGTATACTCTAGATTTATGTCCTGATAGATCAACCATATTCATATCCATTGGTGCAAGGCCGATTGTTGGCTCAGTTGCCGTTCTAGTCTCCCAGGACTCTGGTGTCGTCTCTGAGCTACCTTCGGGACACCACAACGTTGAAACCGACCGGCCGGGATATACACTCATGACATGTCACACAATGTCAAACATATGTGCATGGTTGTGACTGGCATCCATCCACTTGTGGCTCCAAGTCATTGACCTCTCAGCTTGGCTTTGAAATCAGCAACACTCCATCCCACCAACTGGTATTCCGTTGCTTAGAGCCATTGTTTGATAGCCATGAAAGCGGATGTAAACAATGTTGTGGGTTAGTTCATCTAATAGGATATAGGGGTATATTAGCCATTACTTGTACAGGTCATGGAAACCATTATTGCAATCATTGCCCGAGACTGATGGGTCATGATTGGTTTAACAAAATCCTGACTAATTGCGTATTGGTGAACGTTATAAACTAATCATGCTGAGTCGACATCAAATAGTCAGTTATTCACCAGAAAATGTTGTTTCCAAGCGGTCGGTGTCGATTCCCTATCACGGTTGATTGACATCACCAGTAAGATGTGCTTCTTGGTTATCTTTCATTCTTGTTGGTCATGTGTTGTAATCTTGGACCATGGGATATCCAAACAAGCATTGTCCTGTCTCGTTCTTGACAGCACATGAAATTTGTTGGTTGTTGAAATCCCTTGTTGTTGCGGATCTCCTCATGTGCCAGGATTTTTGGTTGCTTTGCTCCATCCTGGGCTTGGCTCCTTGCCTCGTGATGTGGACCATGGAGCTACCGGTTTGGACCACCAACCAGGTCAGTGCTTTATGGGCGAAGCCAAGCAATGGCAGGAGTTGATGTCATGTTCTTCTATGCATTTCATCAGGTTCATTTGTTGTATCATTCGACATTTCCTGTCCAAAAGCATTCACCCATAATTATGCAAACATGGCAGATGAAATCAAGCTTTGTGTTTAAGAGAAACACACCCATGAACACGGCAATGCTGTCAGTGACCCTATCACTTCTTTTGTACTTGTTTTGCTTAGCGTTTTCATGCCCCGGAGCTACAGACCCAATGATAACTGGCAGCAACAAGTCCACGCAAGTTCATCAAACAATTTTTATTCACCGTCCTTGTTACAATTCTCTGAGCTATGCCGCTGATGTAGCACTATTAAGAACGATCTTTGGCAGATTTCCTTGCACTGGGGTTAGGTTCAATACTCAGGATGATCATTCTGCCAGGGGGCAGTGGGATGAAGTGACAGGGTATGACATGGCAATCATGCGCGCATGATAGAACCAAGAAGCTGGATAAGGGGACTTCATTCATTAAGGAGGTGCAACCGGAATGGGTTGCTGTTCCTGCATCGCTGGCTACGTTTGTTTGCATCAATGTTGCAGTGTAGACTCCAGAAAATTGATGAACACTGTTCTTTATTGAATAATGTTTTTCGTACGCGCACAAGAAACACTCCACAACAAGTAATTTTCTACATCAGGATAATGGCAAGGGCATACAAACAGAATGACCGCAGTCAGCTTGTCACACCTCGTTTTTCCAAAGCGTTTCAAATCAGTGGGGAGCTGGCTCAAGATTGCCGTGTTCAAAACCAATTTGTTGTGCCCTTGACGCTCTAGATCATGAACATCACACCCATGGTTTTGCTCGGTGCTTGCCTTCTGGCAGCTTGGTCCGGCAGTGCCTTTTTGCCGTATGCAAAGTTGCCAAAAGTGCAAGCTGGCACGAGGTTGTGTGCAGGATTGTCATCGGGATTTAACCAAGCCCCCGAGCGTTCTTCTTCTACACAAATGCGTGTGGGGCGGAACCGTCTCAATTTCTTGTCGGGTGAGGAGGATGCAAAAGAACTCTCGCAGAAAGAGCTGTTGCAGCTCTACACTGTCATGGTCATATCAAAAGGCAACGCTGAAGAGAAGAAACTTGTGGACATGGGGTTGAAGGCTCTTCCCGAGGCCATGCAGAAAGCAATAGGAGCTGCAATCAAATCCGGAGATGTGAGCACTATAGTTGAAAAAAATGTGACTCACATTGTTGAGGTGCAGGGCAAGATTTCGAGAACAAGCATTCTTCCCTGGAAGGATCAGATTGAGACCTCTTTCATTGAAAATTGGGTACTCTGAAACGGAAATTCGGAGGGTTTCCGAAAAGGTCTCTGAGGAGCTTGGGAGTGCCCAGCCAGCCCTCAAAAAATTCGCTAGAGGCCTTTCTTTTGCACTGTTTTTCGTGGACGCAGCTGCAGAAATCCGCAGTACCTATCAAGGGAAGCAGGACCTGATCCAGACGCTTGGCAACGTTGCAGGAACAGGATTGTCCATGGTGGGAGCCAACTTGGCCGGGGAAGCTGCCTTGGGAGCTTTGCGTTTAGCTGGCACAATGGCTATTGCGATCCCTGTGGGAATTGCAATTAACTGGGGCGTTCCAAGGGGCTTCAAATCTTTCCAGCTAGCTCGAGACAGGGATTTGCTGGGGCTTTCCCAACAACCTAGCCCGGAAGTTCTTGATGACCAGTACTTGCGCAAGGCAAGAGAAAGTGTTAAACAGGGAAACGTGCGTATGTTCAGATTGATCAATGCTGCTTACATGCGCCTATTGATTCAATAAGCTTATCGAACATGGTCATTCAGAGATCCAAACAATTTTGATTGCCTTTCTCCATAGAGGGCGTCAGTTTTGAATGCCTGTGTTTGCGATTGGTAGTCGTAGACATGAGGGTTCATATTACAAAGATGCAGATTTTGTTTGTTGCACAAAGTCTGTGCACAGAGCTTTTTTCCAAACAACCTGACAACCTTTGGCAAAAGCATTTGCCAAAGCTGGGCGGACAAGTGCTCATGCTCCAGCAGACCGCCATCCAGTGTCGATGCTTAAGAAAATCGATTCGCCGGCATTGCTTTGAAAGTACTCGAGTGCCATGTTGATTGATTTCTCGTGAAGAATCTAAAGTGACAAGAAACAGGTCCATAGACATTATTTTTCATCCAGAATTTGAATGATTGGCAGGACCCAGAGAAAAAACAACGTTCACCTGCCCCTGTGGTTTGCCCTTTCCATCCCGAGAGGTGGATGAGACCCACATGGTTTACTGGGAAGGTCGAACAGAGCCTGGTGGACATCACTTGAAATAGAGTCTTGGGGACATGAATTTGCCCTGCACCTGTGCCAACCTACTTTTTTCACGTCTGAAAGCTGACAAAGGGAGCATAAAGGAATGTGTAGCAGGCAGTCCCCCACAGCTTTTGTATAATGGTCTTCCACAACGTGTCAGATCAAGAACTGCCAAATCGGTTCCGGAGCAACAACAAGTTTTCGCTTCATCAAGCATATGCCGGCCTGGAACCTGCTCTTTCCGTACCATCCCATTCAATTCACCCACATAGGTATATTTTGTTACGTGCCATATTCTCAAGTAACTATGAATGATCATCCAAATGACTATGGAAAGGGTACACTAAGCTATTCCCAAACAAAAAAACGCCATGGGTAATAGCGGCAGCCATCTATTTTGGGGGACACCTTTGTGTGGATGACCATGGATAACATTGCATGACCCCAATATTATGTGTTTCGTACATGCACATGCGTTGGCATCCATCATTTGTTGCTCACCCAAGGCTGGTTCTGCTGTTGAATCTCCCGCTCGAGGTCCTTGCTGTGTCCGGGGTCGTGACCGGCCTGGTGTTGGCTTCGGCGGATGCGGAAGTCACCAAAGACGCCCGGACGGGTTACCCCCAAGAGTGTCCTCCAGCCAGTTGCCTCAAAGTAAACAATCCTGGGTCATAGCTGTTGTTTTCCAGCTAGAGCGAGCAATCATGAACATGTTTTGATTCAAACAGTGAACTGGTAGTCATGATTCTTCTTTGCGGACCCAATCTACTGGTGATTGCCCATGTCCATGTTGGTTCTCCGCAATGCCATTATATTCGAGCTGTGATTCGACTATTCCGCCCAGCTTCTTGTGAAGCTCAGTGTGACATCAGCATCACAAACCAATCAACTTAATTGGTTCCCCATCATTAGAGATACTATTCCCATCAAATAATTACAAAGCAACATTATAGTTCCTATATAATCTTCATTAACAATCATATCATATAGATCATCATGAACAATATTCCCGTAATCCCCGTAGTTATTCTCCCACAAATTTGGTTACAATGCAAGACGACGACGTTATGGATGCTCATCATTCTTGAACCGGCTCACCATCATCACCCACGATGAAACACTACAACCCGATCCTACATTCAAACCATTGGGAGTCCTTTACAACAAGACCTCTGAAATGTGAATCCGCCAGATATTGATCATGGCCAAGTTGGCGCCCGGCGCCAGCCAGTTGCTGATGGTGACGATGAAGGGCTGATCCATATAGACTGAATCATTGACCTCACCCATGGTTATTCGTAGCGGTAATGAAAAGGCGTTTGGCTCTGACGGTTCACGGAAGCTCCCCCTCCGTGTGCCGTGCAGCTACTCCTTAGGGTATCGTCGTGCATGTGTGCGTCGTTACTCGCCCTACGACAGTGTGGCCGTGCTGGGATTGCGATCATCTTCATTTGGTGCCTCCGAACCTACTTGGCATCGCTCGTTGCGCAGACAGCGTCAACGTGCGAGGGCTCTTGTCAAGACTGGACCTTGGTACCCACCTGGAAGGAAGCGGCGAAAATCTCTCAGAAGAGTGTTGAGGTGTCTGGTGACCCATCATTCCTGGGACGAACGAGTTCTTCCTCCAAGCCTACGACAGATGGCGCTTACCTGGCACTGCCATGCTTGCAATATCCCCAATCCGCTCTCCAGCGACAAATGCACTTCTTGCAAAGGTCATTGGAAGAGTGTGTGGCAACCTCCTCGACGATCCAACAGCAGACAGAAGCCCAAGCGAGATCGTCAGCAGGAACCCAAGAATGCCACGCAGAATCGCCCGACTGCGTCTACAGCAGTCACGGCCGAGGCATCGGTCTTCCCGGCCAATGTACCGTGGTTACCGACCACGCCTCAGACAAGGCTCCAGCATCGCACAGAGGAGCCTCCCCCACCTACGGAGGATGGAACCAGTGGACTGCCAATCCCTCCACAGCCTGTGTTGCCAGCCCCCCCCAAGCCATCGGTGCCGCCTCAGGAAGGTCTCTCAGCCGACGAGATCACCATGCTGGAGCACCTCAAGGCCCTTGCCAAGTTGGGTTGCCCCATTCCACCAGAGATGCAAGCCCAGATGCAGATGCTGGAGCAGAAAGCTTCAGTGGCTCCCCCGGTGCTCTCCCATGGGCACCTGAACCAACTGAACCGCCTTCAAAAGCAGTTGCAAACCCAGCTCAAGCGCATCTCCGATTTGGACATCGAGTGGCGGCAATTCATCCAAGGTGTGACGAATCGCATCCAAGATCATGCGGGCTGGTATCAGGCCTATCGCAAAGATCTGGTTGCCCAACATTCCAAGAAAAGTGCGGAATTGGAAGCTCTCAAGGAGAAAGTCTCTCAGGCCTCGTTGTCGCTGGTGGGAAGCACACCTGCCCCGGCTGCACCCCCTCCAGCCTCCGATGCAGCTCTGGATGTTGCTCATGTTCAACAAGCACTCCAGCAGGCGGCTACAGTGCCCATGGTTCGGTTGGACGAGGACGACGAGGACGAGGATCATCCCGAGCCGGACGAAGACGATGTGCAGCTGATGGAGGACGCGGAGGAGACTATGGAACGGGATGCCGACAAGCAGGCAGCTGCCTCCAATCGCCCCAGGCGGGTTGTTCAGACACGTCCATTTCCCAATCGGTCTCCCAGCAAGGTCGTGCAGCCTCACTTGAAGGTCAAGCTCGAAACCAAGTGAATCCGTCCTCCAGCACTTGCCCGGACTTTGTGAAGACCGATGCGGCTTTCCGGTCTTCATTGTTCCCTAGGTCCGTCGCAGGTGAGCCATGGAACTTTGCGTACACTTGGACTTTATCTTCCAGTGCTGTGGTCTCCGCCCCTTCAGTCCTGGACTTGACCCGTACTCTTGTTCCTTCTGATCCCGCACCTCTTCGATCTGCTTTTCGGCCAATAGGAAAGCCTCGATCGGAATGTTCTGTGCAGTTTCTGGATATGGTTGACCTGGTGTTGTGGGATGACGTTCAGGTCCGTTCCTTTTCCACATGTCAGTGCTGCTTATGGGATCAATGTCGCAGTTTATGGCACTTGGACGGTCAGGTCGTTGATGACCTCGCCTTCATGGATATCGCAGCCAAATGGTGCATTGGAGGACCTCCCATGACCGTCCATGGTGCCGGCTTGAGCTCGTCCTCGTTGCCTCTTGACTGTTGCTTTGGTCGGGACCCTTCCGCATCGAATTGGATTGATGCCACATGGTTGGATCTTGTGTTACCTGTTCCTTTTTGGACCCGGTTGACTGCCGTCCTTACTGAAACCACCCCTCGCCGTCGGTACTATGTGGAGACCTGGTACCTCTCTGCCCGGTTTCAGCATGTTTGTCTTCGATCTCGACGGTTTGTGATTGATGCGGACTGTTCTGAAGAGGACTTTCGACGTCGATGCCTGGCCATTTGGTTTGATACCTTGATCCCTGGTCACTCCATTCGTTTGGTCGACGTACACCCTGGCCCCGTTGCCACGCGGAATGTTGTGGCACAAGTTTTGGTGGTGCAAAGTGATGTGGCCTCCTTGGTTCCGTTGCTGTTGCAATGTACTACTGCTCCGGTTCTCACTCAATACCGAGCAGTCCTTCATGCCCAGCACCTTCCGGTCTCCCGTCTCTTTGCCACGGCGCAATGTTTCTCTCAATGTTCGGTGGTCACTCGACTCTGCACACTTGAAGGACCTTCGTTGCTTAGAGTCTATGCTGGAGAGGAATTGGTGCCAGTTCACCCAGGTGCCTTTGTGACGGGCGCAGTCATGGAAGTTGGCCCTGTTGACGACCCTTTTTCTGATGACGAGCAAGTTTCCAGTGTTGCAGAAGATTCGGATGGTGGTAGTACAAGTGCTGCGGCTTCCCCTGGTGAACTTTCCCCGTCGTCTATTGGTGGAACTTGCACTTGGGTCTCAGTCCATTCTGTGTCAGACATTGATTCTGTTGGTGCTGATCGCGACCACACTGCGGATTCGGATGTTCTGTCCAGTGACGGCTTGGCTTGGTCTGATGTTCCTTTGGAGTTTCGTGTTGACGATATCTGTGCTCCATTTGCTTCACCTCGCTCCTGGGTTCCCACAGCTCCTTTGGTCCCGGATTCTGTGGTGTCAGCAGGTTTTTCTGTTGCGCGGCCTTTGGAGTCTGAGCTTTTAGCACACGATCATGATGATACCGTGTTGATGCAACGCTCAGCGCAATCAGGTGCTAGCTCTTCTGGGGCCTCGACTGGACCTTCTGCCCTTGCTAGTGACCCGTCCTCTAGCGGTGTTCTGCCTTCAGGTTTTCACACTTGGATGGTTTTCATGCGGCCCAATGACTACTTCACCTTTGAGTTGCCCGCAGCCATTCTGATGCCATCGGTCTTGGACGTTGTTCGGCATGTTGATTTGGAGGGACGGCATCCTGTCGCCGTCCACCATATCCGGGGACATGTTTTTGAACTCCTGTCGAATGTGAGCCCGGTCATCTTGCAGTTTGCTTCGGATCCACATACCAGTGCCCACTTTCGCCTGATCTTGGCTGATATCGTGTTGGACAGGACTGCGGCTATCGCACCTCGCCTGTTGCGAAGAGTCCTTGCTGTTCCCCGTTGGAATACTCGATCCGAGCTTCTGCGGCTTCTCCATATTCAGGAGGTTTGTGACGCACATGAGGACTGTCACCTCGCTCTGCATGATCATCCTTGGCCAGCTATGGAGACTGCTGCTCGAGAGTTCTTCCATGGTTCCTATGTTTTGCTGCGGCTTCCGTTGGAACTTCGTGATCGTGCTGGACCGGCCATGTGTGACTTCTTTATCGATGAGGGGCTGTCGCTTTGTCCTTCTCTGGCGCTGCTCGCTGCTGAAGGGTCGCCAGTTTCCCCCATGTCCTCTTTGCCTTCTGACTACGATCCATCCGTTGGGTTTTCAGATGGCCATGGGCCGGAGCAAATGTCACCCTCACCCTCCTTGCGTTCAGATGTGTTACCGGTCTGGCGTTTTCAAACTTGGGTCGTTCGGCATGGCACCTTCGATCTTTGTTCAACTATGCGACCGTTGGATCTTTGGCCTGCCTTTGACCGTTGGCGTAGCATGATTGCACAGACTTGGTACGATGTGCTTGATCCATCGCTTCCTTTTGTCTTCCATTTGGTGCATCCCCAGCCTAGCTCCGTTACGCCGGGCTACCCCAATGTTCCGCACCTCTTGATTGAGCAGGAAGTGCCGGTCGGACACTGTGCCATTGTGGTCGCCATCCAAGCATTAGCGGCTGTTGCAATTCCCTTTCAGCGGACTTTGGCTTTATCGGTTCCTTCCTTTGGCATGTGTGATGCCTTCTTGCAGATGCTGGAGCTCGATACCCTCCCGGCTGATTGGGCTGTCTCGGTCTTTGTTGGTGACAATGAGATCCCTTCGGACGCCATTCTCGATGTTCTTACTGGCCAACTTGTTGTTGTGGCGATTCAGCCTCCGCAGACCTCTGTGCCTTCCGGATCGGATTCTGACGAATCATCGTTGCTCAGTGTACTGGCACCACCTCCATGCCTTCCGCATTTTTCAGTGCAGGGAGCTCGGGCCCATGTTATTGATTTGGGAGATGGCCCCGGTACACACGAGGCTCAGCAGTGGCTACCCCCATCACTTCGTTCTCGGCTTTCTTCTGAGAATGCTTCTGACTCTGATTCTTTGCCCATTGGATCGGTTGAGTCCTTCCTGGAGTGGTGGTCGGAGTTTGAACTTGCGGATGGTGACCCGCGTCTTGGCGCTCCGGAGTTCCTCACTTATTTTCTGCATGGGGCTCGGCAACCTTCCTGTCGCGATGCGAGGTGGGTCTTTCCTACACCACCCCTCACACCGGCTCGCATCTTGGCGGAATTTCGCAGATGTTGGCATGACCTCACATGGATCCTGCGGCTCAGGTCTTTGTGTTTCCGGTTTTTCCGCAACCTCCTGACCTTCGGGCTCATCGGCCGGTGATTCATGTGCTGCTTCTGCAAGCGCCTTTAGACCTTTTTTCGCCTATGTTGCTTTCGAAGCAAGTCCAGGACGACCTTTGGAGTCATACTGCTCATTTGATGGCCACGCCGACCAATCGCTTTGCTGCCTTAATGATTGCAGAAGTTGCTCCTTTGTGTTTTCGGGCCACCATGGTCATGGACTGTGAGGTCTTGGTGGGTGATTCACCTTTGACGAATACCATGGTTCAGCATATTCCTCCCGGGCTCAACTTACGTGTTACTGTTCATGAACGGCGGGATGATGATCCTCGGCCCTCTATTCTCTCCTTAGGAGCGGCAGAGGTCCCTGCCTCTATTCAGGTTGCCTTGGACTTGGCCGCCCAAGTTCACCAAGCTCGTTTTGTTCCTATCCATACCTGGTATATTGACCATCGTCGATGGCAAACCTGCGAACAACCTCGCACTCTGGTCCTACAAGTGACGGCGCCGGAAGCTTGGATGGTTTTGGCGCAAAACTTGTGGGCTGATCGAGTCGCACCTTCGCTTCCCATTCAAGTGTATGTGGTTGCTCCGTCACCAGGACCTCGAGCTGCTGTCCCGAATTCCATGCACATCATCCTTGAGCAATCCGAGCTGCGCTATGAACCTCGGGTCCCATTGCTTGTTTCGGCTAATCCGAATGGCTTTGAGTCGTTCCTGGCGGTCTCAGTTGCTCCACAGATGAGTTGTGACTCCTTGGTTTGGTTTGCAGGGCTGACTGAATATTGCCAGCCGCTTGGACTTTACCCATGTACTTGTCATTTTGGATCGCAGAGGTTTGTTCGTGATCAGCCCTTCCAACTTGACCCTGGTGCTTTTGTTCGGGTCATGATTGATGCACCTGAGATGCCTCTACCCCCTTCGTCCTTTGATGATGCGTCCTTCATGCAACTTGGTGCCTCTCTAGTGCATCGGTCGCCAGCTTGTGAGACTCGGGTGACGCTTTGCCTTGATGCATTGCTTGAACCTCTCCATCATCGCCAGCAGAAAGCCGTGTTAGTGTCTGATGCTCCAGCTTTGCACTGGTTTCAATCTTCGAGTTGGAAGCAACGTTGTTTGAGCTCTCCTACCACAGTTTTGGCTCCGATCCCAGATGGTCTGCAAGTCACTTCGGCGTCATATTGGGCCCTGGTAGAGACGCCTCCCGTTGCAAGTTTTTTGGTTGTGGTCCGTTTTTACGTGGATGGCGCTACCGGGTATGGGGGTGCGGGTTGGGCTGTCATTGCTGTCCTCCTGTTTCCTGAAGGTGAGTTATTTCTTGGATGCCTTTGGGGTCGAGTTGCGTTGGATTCCACTTGCTCGGCTCTTGTTTTCTTCTCACTCCGATTGCACTCCAAAGTTGCGGGTCATTCTCATCATCCTTGGAATGACTTAGCCGATTCCCTTGCCAAATTTGCCATTCATGAAGACATGCCTTCGTGCTCCTTTGCGGTAGCTGTTTTGCATGAGTTGGCTCTGGATGCTCATGATTTAGGTTGGGCTTGGCAGCAGGACGTCCCTTCCTCGTACGATCAGTGCCTCCCGGCTGTCCATGAGGGACAGTTTTATCAATTCCGCCCTTGTTGGCAGAGTGCGGCTCTACCTTTGGAGTCCAAGCTGGTTGCTCCCTCTCGGTCGCCTACACCTTGCTCGTTGTCTTTCAGCGTGGTTTCCATCAACGTCCTGGCTTTGGATCGCCCTGATGCGGATGCCTTGATGACCCGACGCTCAGCGGCTCGTACCTTGCGTTTGGACGATCAGACCCTGGGCATCGAATATTGATTACAATCAATATTCTTTCGACCATATTGATTTGGTCAAAAAATCAATTATTTTAAATTGATTGTGTGCGAGACTAAATCAATATTTTTTGACCAAAAAAATCAATATGCAAAATCAATATTTTTTCAAAGGAAAAAATCAAAAAAATCAATATTTTCTGACCTATTTTTTCTTCATTGTTTGCATGTTTTTTTCTTCAAAATTAATGGTTTTATGTCTCAAAATATGTACAATTTTTTCTTCCAAATTAATTATTTTATACTTAAATATTTTACTTTTTTATATAATATTATAATAATTTCTTTTTTTTCCTGATAATTTCTGGTCTTGTGCCAGCAAGCTTGCAAGAATTTCCTACACAAGTGCACAAAATCTACAAGCACCCCTTTTTCAAGGGTCTTGTAATTTAAAGAATTGTCAAACCTATGCCTTTTTCAAGGCCTGGTAGAGCATGCTGGGAAATTCTCAATGCCACAGCCTTGCCATTTTCAAATCTCCTTCTTCAAGGAGGCATTCTACCTTTCCCACAGCTTTTCCTTTCTCAAGGAATCCCCCTAACCTTTTTCAAGGTTCAATATTCTTTCCTGCATCTTGCATTTCAGGCCTGGTCAACAAGAAATGCAAAAGGATTCTATATTTGGGGGCTAGCTTTGTACTGAGTTTGGTAGAGGAGACCCCAGGGTTAACACTGGCAGTGAGGATGCTGACTTTGCCCACAAAATCCTCACTGGCAAAACACCAGTGTACCCTGGGGTTGAGAAATTTCGAATTTTCAACCAGGTGTTGAAAAGTATGGTGCTTGATGACTATGTTAAACAAAGTCCTCCCTTTTTCAAGGGCCCAAGCAGATAGATATGCATATCTATGAAAAAAGCCTGTGGCAAGGGACATTGCATGACCCCACTCCACTTCAGTCAGAAAAGCATTGGACTGATCAAAATGGGTGATGAGCTGGGACATGCAATCAAGTGCTTCCAGCATGGCTTTTTCATGGGCCTGTCCTTTGTCAAGGCCCTCTTCTGCAACTGGAAGGAAGGCATGCAGAAAGTGTTTTGTCTCTGCAGCTTTCAAATCCAGAGAAGCAAAAGAAGCATGTGGTGCCTTAGGGTCTGTGAACATGGAAAGTCTCAAGTTACTGACCCTAGTTGGGGCATTCTGTTTTTTATATTCCTTTGTCAAGGCTTCAAACAGATGACCCAACCTTGCCTCAGCAGGAACTGCTTGAATGACACCAGGCCCATTCTGCTGACCCAGCAAGTTCCCAAAAGAGTACACCATGAGGCTGTCTCTGTTCTGGTATTCCACCCCATCCCCATGTATGAACAAAGGGATGGTAGTGGATTTCCAGCCCCTGACCTTCATTGGGTGATGCAAAAGTCTGTCATCACCTGTTTCCTCAGCTGTCTCCCAGAACTTTTTCAAGTTCTCAGTGGGAAACAGCTGAGGAAAACAAGGATATTTTGACAAGTTTGCAAACATCACATGGGGCAAGAACAGGCTTGCCTGGGTGACATCCTTTTTCAAGGACTTTGCATTTTTGCAAGGGACAGTGATGTCAAAGCCATTTGGTGTGGCAATGTCCTTGCAAAAAGTCACCATCAGGTCCCTGTGGATATTCCCAGGGTGAACCCCATGTGAGCCACATTTTGCAATGGAGTGCAACTCCTGGTGTTGTGCCCCATCAAGGGTGGCACATTCAGCAAGCCACCTGATGGTGGTGCCTGACAGCTTGCCATGTGCCCAGAGGGCCAGCAAGGCTGTGGCTAACATGCTGTTCCCTTCTTTTTCAAGAGGTTCACCAGGCTTCTCCATAGCTTTTTCAAGCTGCCACCCTCTCAGCCTCTTGCTCATGTTGAACTGTGGTTGTCCAAAGTTTTTTCAAACCTTGACAACCTAACTTTTCTCAAGGCCTTTTTATGAAGGTCAGGGAACCCTTTTTCAAGGGAAGGTGTGAAAATCACAGAATCCTTTTTCAAGGGAAGCAGTGAAAGTCAGAGAACCCTTTTTCAAGGGAAAAAACAACCTAGACAAGTCTACCTACACACTATTTAACTTGTTGAGCCAAAACTGCAGACACTACAGGCAGCCACCACACAGACCACAGTAGCAGCCAAACAACCATTTCACCAGTAACCACACAGCAGCACTGTTTTCCTTCTCCCAGTTTGGTCCTTGCCAGCAAGTAACACTGCCAAGCAAGGCTCTCTGGCTTTGCTATCCAAAACTACCTTCTAGGGCTGGACCTTTTTCAAGGTCCAGAGGTATATACAAAACTGGACAAGCTCACCTTGAAAAAGGTGGCAAGTGAAAACCTTTTTCAAGGATTCACCCTTTGCTGCTGGATGCCTTGCTGTCAGTCTTTTGACCCAGCTGAATCAGCTCTTTGGCCTCTTCCTTGGCTTCCTTCAGCAAAGAGCAGGTTGCTGTCAAGTGAGCTTTGACAGCATCCAACTTGTTCTTCTGTCCTTTTTCAAGGATTTTCTTTGTCTCTTGCAGCTTCTTAGAAAGCTGCTGCATCATTTGCTCCTTGTCCACCTTGGAGGCCTTGCTCAGGTACTTGCTCTTCAACACCTTTTTCAAGGCTGCTTCGAAGTTGGCATGAGTACACTGCAGCAGGTTTCTCAACTTCTTGCTCTTTTTCAAGGCTTCAGCAAGGTCCATAGGAGCTTCCTCTGTCTGCTGGTCTTCAAGAGCCAGCTGCCCTGACTTGCCACCAACTTGGCCTTTGTCTTTTGCTTTGCTTTTTCCTTTGCCTTTTTCAAGGCTCTTTCCCTTTCCTTTACCTTTCTCAAGGCCTTTTCTGTTTCCTTTTTCAAGGGTGCCCATCATGAGGGAGTGAAGGTCTTGTTCAAGGACCTTAGTCCAATTCACAAGGTCCTCATCAGCTTCAACCTCATACTGCTGGTCCAGTTTCCAGGAAGTGCCAAACTTGCCAGTGGTTTCTTTTTCAAGATCCATGGTGTCCATGAACTCATAGACACCCCAAGTGCTTGGGCACTCCCTGGAGACAAGTCTTCCTGAACCCAGGTGCAAATTTATTTCATCATGGGTCCACTTGTTGTAGACCTCCTTCTCACTCATCCACTTCTCTCTCTTTTTCAAGGAGGATTCAGTGGAAGCTTTTTTTGACACCTGGCCAAAAACTGCCTGATTCTTTTTCAAGAGATACAAAGCAGTTTTGATGCCTTTGGAGTTTTTATCCAAGGATTCAAACTCCTCTTTCTCAGCCTCATTGCCAGGCTTTTTCAAGTGGACTTGGTGCTGGTTCCAGGCATTGCTGTTGTCCACAGGGGTCATAACCTTTTTCAAGGCCACAGCTGCCTCTTCAGGATCTTCATGATCCTCTGAAACCTTTGCAATCTTTTCTTTCAGGGATTGCTCTCCCAACTTTTTCAAGTTGAGAGCATTCAGCTTGTTTTTGGCAGAATCCTTTTTCAAGGATATCTTTTTTGGGGCATTCTTGAGAATGCCCCTTTTCTCAGTGGCCTTAGCAGGCCTTTTCATCACACTACTTTCTGATTTGAGAACCAAAATGGCTGCAGTCATGCTGTGGATCCACAGTTATATAAATTCAAAACATTTATATTAAACTAATTATTCCTTTGGGAATTGGATTATATTCCAGTGAGATTTGAACAGAAAAGAAAAAAATAAAAGACAAATCAAAAAATAAAAAAAAAATTAAAAAATGAAGAGTGATGAAAAGTGATGAAAAGTGATGAAAAGTGATGAAAAGTGATGAAAAGTGATGAAAAGTGATGAAAAGTGATGAAAAATGATGTTTTCATCACTTTTCATCACTTTTCATCACTTTTCATCACTTTTCATCACTTTTCATCACTTTTCATCACTTTTCATCACTTTTCATCACTTTTCATCACTTTTCATCACTTTTCATCACTTTTCATCACTTTTCATCACTTTTCATTTTTCAATTTTTTTTCTTGAAACAAATAAATTTCCAATTTTTGAAGAGTAATTTGAGATATTTATGGAAAACAAACTTGATTTATCACTACTTCTTTTTCTTTTAATTTACTTACTTACAAACTGTTAGAAAATGATTCTTAATTATTCACACTTAGATTTACAATTTCAAAATACTTTCATATTTCAATAAAAAAAACTTATTCATTTAGTTTTTTATTTTTATATTCATTGAGGTTCTTTTTCACTTAGTCATCAAATTAAAAAAATATTAATTGACCTATTTTTGTTTTCAAGAATTTATATTTTTAATTCACTATTGAGATATTGATTAAGTGAGTTGAGTTACTAATTGAATAATTATTACTTACTCAATCATTTGTATTCCTTTCTAAATTTTGTGTAATTTTTTACATTTTTTCTTTAGAAAAGACATATATATTTCAATTTTATTTCAGATTGATTGAAAAACAAGATTTATAACTGTTAAAATTTGAAAAAAAATATAAAAAAACAATTTGTATATATTCAAAAATTAATAAGTATATATATATATATATTTATATTTATATAAATTTATAAAAATACATATATATAAATATTTAAAAAAATATATATATATATATTTGAAAATATATATATATATATTTTTTTTAAAAAATATATATATATGGATATTTTTTCAAATATATATATATATATATATTTATATTTTTAAAATAAAACAATAAAAGTATATTTATATTTTTCAAAAATATTTTAATTTATATTTATTTTATATTTATTTATTTTTCCTGGTATGTTTCAGGAATGACTCTTGTGCAAAAACTGGCGCCCTCCCCTTGAACCAAAACGAACTATGAACAAATTGTTTGATGTTATTAAGACCACATGTAGATTTCAAACACTGGGAGGGCACCAGCACACTTGCCACATGGCACCACCCATTTTAGGTGGTGCCATGGGGTGAAACTGCCAGAGAACCCTTTTTCAAGGGTCCAAGGCTTGTGGTGAAACAATCGCAAAAAACACCTTGTTGTAAGGTGTTTTTTTTTTGGCCTGGCTGTGGGAAGGATCCTTTTTCAAGGATCCTTTGGGCTGCAAGCCTTTTTCAAGGGTGCAGTTTTTGATGCTGACTGTTATCCTTTTTCAAGGATCCTTTGGGCTGCCTTCCTTTTTCAAGGATCCAGGATGGGAAGTTCAATCTCTTCCAAGTTTTGAACTTCTCCATCTGGAGGGTACACTTGCTGGCCAGGATGGTACTTTTTCAAGTATCCCTTCACTGCTGCAGCAAAATTTGGATAGGTGTCACCTTTGGTCTTCTTGGACTCAATGGCAAACACATCCAACCCCCATTCCTTGGCTTCCCAAAGGACTTCAGGAGAATCATCAAAAACTGCTTCGCAGCCTTCATCACAGGCAAGGTGGGTTTTACCACCCTCTCCTATGATTTTAAAGGTGGTGATGCACCTTCTGACCTTTTTCAAGGCCCAGTCTGGGAGACACTCCATCTGTTTGAGGGTGTTCTTCTCCCTTTTGGTGCCACCCACCCAGCTGATGAAGACCACATGGGCCACCATCATCAGCTTGGCCAAAGCCATCTGGTTCTGCACAGACAGCTTGTTCTTGACCTCCATGGTGTTGTGCCAGTCCACCATCACCACTGGGAGGTCTGCCTTTTTCAAGGCTTTTTTCTTCCTGCCCTCATGCCCCTCTGACTTTTTCAAGTTGGAGGGGGCAGAGCTTTCAGACCTGGTCACAGGGCCTGTGGAAGAGCTGGCAGCTGTTTCCTTTTTCAAGGAATCATGCTGCTCCTTTTTCAAGGCTGCCAACTTCTCTTGGAGCATTTCCTTTTTCAAGGCTGCATCCTTGGAGGTCAGCACTGCCTTGGCAGGTGCAGCAGAACTGGACCTGACCCCAGGACCCTCAGATGTGGACCTGGGTTTTTTTTTGCCACTCTTTCTCAAGGTGGCTCTTTCTTCCTGTGCCTTTTTCAAGGCTGCCTCCTCTTCCTCCATCTCCTTCAGCTGCCTTTCTGCAGACTCCTGTGCCTTTTTCAAGGCTGCCAACCGATCCCTCATTACTGAGGCATCAGTGACAGGAGCATCAGTGGCAGCCAGGCTAGTCCATTGCTTGGACTCCCTCCTCAGCCTCCTGGCCTGGGAGGTGGTGCCAGACTCCTCAGCTCTGCCCTTGTTGTTTTTCATCCTTTTTCAAGGATGAAAAACCTTTTTCAAGGGGTAGTCCTTTTTCAAGGATGTAGAGCTTGAGGGCCCCTACAACTTTGTCACAGAAGGCTTTTTCAAGCCTAGCCTTTTTCAAGGCAAGCACACTAAGGACAACTACCTAAGAGACTACCCTAAGTGAAAAAGGTTCTTGTGACATGTGTGGTGCTGTGCTGTGTGTTATGCTGTGTGCTGTGTGCTATGTTGTGTTGTGGTGCTCTATGCTGCTGTGGTGCTCTGTGCTGCTGTGGTGCTCTCTGCTGCTGTGGTGCATTGCTGCATGCTGTGAGCCAAATCAGCTGCAAGGGCCACACAGTTTCTACACACACAGACACACTTGGGGTACCCTCTACACACCCCCTATGCACTGCTGTGCTCCTGGTCCCCTTTTTTTTCCCATTGCCAAAACTTTACCCCTTTTTCAAGGGGCATTTGTTGCTCATACCAACCCTTGCTGTTGAAGGGTTGCCCTATACTATACAACATAGAAAACACTAAGCTATACAGACAAGGGTCCAACTTTTTCAAGGGCCTTGATCAAGGAAACTTGACACACAGATCTTCTCTCATTTGCAATGCCTCCTCCTTGGTGAGGTGGTCCTTTTTCAAGGATGCCCAAATCTTATCAATTATCCAAGAATAATTGTTACTCCTGAGTTTGGTTACCTCTACAATGAGGCGAGGCTTCTGTGCTAAGTCATGTGTCCCCAGAAGGTAGCACCTTTGAGGCTTTTTCCCTGTGGTTTTCAGGATCTTCACCCAGGGAAGCCTGTCCTTTTTCAAGGAAGCCTTGGAGCCATCATGCTTAGCAGGCTTTTTCAAGCTAGCCTTCTTGTCAGGTTTTTTCAAACCATTGTCTTTCTTGGCTGAAGATGGCTTGGGCTTTGAAGCCTTTTCCTTTTTCAAGGAGCTAGGCCTTTTCATCAGACATAATTTCTTTTTCAAGTTTGGGTGGCTTGTTTCATCCTCAGGCTCCCTATTGTGCATCCCCTTCTTTTTCAAGAACTGAGGGGATGGACTTGCTAGCATCTTGGGGAAGCCTTTGGCATCCACAGACACATCACTGTCAGTTTTCCTGAGCTTCTTTCTGTCCCTGGCACTACCATCTTGCAAGGGAAGGGCCTCCTTTTTCAAGGATAGCTCAGGCTGATGTGATGCACCTGTGTTGCCCCCTTCCTTGATAGCAACCTTTCTCAAGGTTGTTTGAAGGGTGGTCAGTTCACTAGCAGTCAAAGCATTGATCAAGCTAGGCATGTGTGGGTTCCTGGCCAACCTTCTCACATGGAAGAGGATTGTTGCCACCCTGGCTTGTCTGAGTTCAACCCATACATGGCCTCTGTACTGGGTGTTGTTCAGATGAGGATTTTGGCTCAACATCTGTAACAAAGCTGCCCTCAGAGGTTGAGGGTGAACTTCTGCACTAGGCTCTAATTCAATGAGCTCATCCACCAAGGGCAACAAAGTATACATTGCCCTTGGGTCCACTGCAGAGTTTCTGGAGAGAATCTCATATGCCTTCAGGTCATTGATGAGATTCTCATGCTTCAGCAAAGCCTTGAACAGCAGACTGGTGTCCACATATGGCTTGCTGAAGTGCCTGGCACCCCCTTTAGTGCCAGACATGCCTTTTTCAAGGTTGCCTTTTTCAAGGCTTCCTTTTTCAAGGAGCAGCTCCCTTTCTCAAGGCTCCCTTTTTCAAGGGCCAGGGTGAGCAGAAAAGATGAGTTTTCTTAGAGTATAGGTCTACAGGTATATGTACAAAAGAAACACAAAACTGGACTTCAGTTCAGCTGAAAAATGGCTGCAGACATGAACCCATTTTTTCTCAAAAAAAGGTTGAAACAGTGCAAAAAAACATTCAAAAAAATCAATATAAAAACAGCCAAGAAAAATCAATAAAATCAATATTTTTGGATCAAAAAAATCAATATACAAAATCAAAATATTCAAAAGGAGACTTTTTGAAAAAATCAATTCAAATCAACCAAATCAAAATCAATATAAAAAGTGAGAAGAATATTGATTGTATTCAATATTCGATGCCCAGGGGATGCACTCGCGTCAGGTTCATGTTCTTGGTCTTCAAGAAACTCGCACAACGGCAGGTCGCTTTGATTCTGAGCACTACATTATCCTTGCTTCAGGTTCTGATGACACCCATACCTCTAGTCTTGGATGTGAACTCTGGCTTCACAAGACGTTGCCTTGGACTAAGGCTGATGATGGCACATCGCTTGCGTTTGCCCAAGCTGCTTTGACCGTTCTTCATGCTGACCCTCGGCGTCTTTTGGTCCGGGCTCGGTTTCCCTCTGTCACTTGGACTTTTGTGGTGCTTCATGCTCCGTATCATCGTTCCCATGACCATGCTACTCTGGTACAGGACTGGTGGTCCCACACGGAAGAGCTTTTCCATGCTTACGGCCTAGGACAATGGAGCCTCATTTTCGTTGATGCCAACGCTGATTTGCCTTCTGTGACTTCCGTTGCATCTCTTGAAGGCCCCTTTGCCACTTTCGTGCATCGGCTTCAGTTTCGTGCGCCAGCATGTGATCCTTCCATTCACTCAGGTGATTCTTGGACTTGGACTCATCCACGAGGGCATCGTAGTCGCCGTGACTTTATCTTGGTTTCTCCTGATTTAGCTCTCTTGACCAAAGGCTCTCGGGTGCTCTATGACCATGATAATACCTTTGCTCATGACGACCACGTTCCGGTCTGGCTCACTTTTGCCGGCCATTGTTCTCTCCCTTCTGTGTCCTCGCGGCTTCGTTGGGATCCTGAGAAGCTCCTTGATCCGACTTTGGTGGCTAAATTCCAGGAAGCCCTCCACACCCTGCCCATCCCGACTTGGCAGGTCTGTGTCGATGATCATTCGCAGCTGTGGGATGCTCAACTGCTCCAACTAGGTCAGCAGTTCTTTGCTCCCAGTCCCAAAAAGCGCAATCGGCTTGGACTTTCCTCGGACACTCTTCGTGCCATTGGTTTCAAACGACACATTTTGGATGCTGCTCGTTCCCTTGGCCTGATGACAGACCCAGCATTCAAGCCGACCATGCGTGCTATTGAGAAGTTTGTCCGTACCCTCGTGCGTACCGACCTGTCTGCCTTCTTTGACAAGGTGGTTGCGGATGTGGACTGTGCTGCGTCTCCGGGTCTTCCAAAGATCTCTTTCAACGATTGCGTCGTCTTGGTTCGGCACGCATCAAGCAGCCAGGTCCACGACCCCTGCCTGCCTTGCGTCGTCAGGATGGCACTTTGGCGAGCTCCTATGAGGAGCAACAACGCTTGTGGTTGGATCAATTTGCTGCCACGGAGGCCGGAGTTGTTGTCACTTGGCAAGCTTTGACTTCTTCTCACAAAGGCCATGTCAACATTCCGTACTCTGATCCTACGGTTGCGGCCTTTCCTAGTGAATGGCAACTCCTTCGTTGTCTTTCTCGCTTGAAACGCAACAAAGCTCCTGGTCCCGATCAGATCCCCTCTGCGCTGTTGAAAGCTGGCGGCACTCCTCTGGCACGTCACTTGGCCACTTTTCTCATGAAGGTGGTTGCCACTACCACTGAGCCTATGCTTTGGAAAGGAGGCCGTGCAGCTCCTTTGTGGAAAGGCAAGTCCTCTCCGCAATCCCCTGACAGCTATAGGAGCATTTTCATTTCGAATTTCACTACCAAGCTCTTCCACCAGTGTCTTCGCCAACACCTTGTGGACTCTTGGCTCTCCTCAACCTCGGCACTCCAGTGTGGTGGCCGTCCCTCCTTTGGGACAGACCTTGCCCATCATATGGTCCAGGCTCATGCTCACTGGTGTACGCATCACCGCAAGCCCCATGCTGTCGTCTTTTTCGATTTCAAGGCGGCTTTCTATTCCGTGCTGCGTCAGGGCTTCACTCAGTTTCCCATTGACCCTCAGCGGTTGTTTCATGATGCAAAGTTGCGTGGCCTTGATGGATCTCGTTTAGCTTGTTTGGTCAATGCCCTTAGGTTGGACGCTGAGGCCTTGGATCCCGACCCGCATTTGGATCGTATGCTGGCCGATGTCCTTTCTAACACCTTTTTCACTGTGGATGGTGTGGATCCGCCCTGTGCGACAGCCCGTGGAACTCGGCCGGGCGACCCTGTCGGAGATGTCCTTTTTAACATTGTTATGGCAGGGGTTTTTGGGGGTTTTCGGCGGACCATGCAGCATCTCACTGGTCTGTCTTGGCTTACAGACCCTGGTCCTTGTGCGGACTTTGCCTCGTGGCAACAACCACCTGCTGTTGGACTTGGTGATGTTTCCTTTGTTGATGACTGCGCAATCTTGGTTCATGCAGACAACAATGCGGCCATTGAGGCGCTTCTTTGTCAGATTCTCTTCACCTTCACTCAGCTCGCAGCTCGTCGTGGGCTGGTCGTCAATTTTGAAGCCGGCAAGAGCGAAATTGTGTGGTCCATTATTGGCCCTGGTTCTAAGCAGGTCAAACAAAAGCTTGCTTCCGCTGGTCATCTCCTCTCGTGGAACCCTGATTTCCCTTCTCAAACGGTGAGGGTTGTCCATGCTTACAAACACCTGGGCACGTGGATCCAGGCCACCAACGTTCATCGCAGAGAAATTGCTGCGAGAGGTTCTGCTGCAAAGAAGGCCTGGGGCCCTCTGGCCCGTTCCTTCTATGGGCATCGCGCAGTGTCCACTTCGACCAAAGCCAAAGTTTTTCATGCTTTGTCCATTTCTCGCTTTGCCTTCCATGCTCACATCTGGTGTGGTGTTACTGATCGAGAGCTTCACGCTTGGACTTCTCACTTGCGGGGCCCACTGCTCCAGCTCTTGCGTCGGCAGTTGCATGGACTTCAGGCTTTCCAACTTTCGACTCTTGTCCTGTCAGGTTTGCTTGGAATTTTACCTCCTGAGGATCTACTGCATGTCTCTCGACTGCGTTACTTTGGTCGCTTTCTGCGTGTTTGTCCTCCCATGCTGTGGAACTGGCTCTTTTCCCTTTTTGAAGAGGACTGTGGATGGCTTCAGGACTGTTGCGCCTCATTCCGTTGGCTTACGCAGTTCTACCGCCCAGATGTTCTACCTTCTATTGATGCCCCGATCCTGGATTGGGTTACGTGGGTGCGTTTGGATTCTTCATGGCAGGGTCGTGTTCGCACAGCGGCTGCGCAGTGTCTCCGTTATCATCAGCGCATGGCCGAGCATCACGTCTGGCTCGTCCGCTTCAGGCACACCTTGACTCAGGCTCAGGTTCGTTTGCCGTCTGATGTTCCGGCACCCCCTCCTGCAGTGTGGCAATGTGAAGTCTGTGAGGCCTCCTTTGGTTCACGTCGTGCCTTGGCCACTCATGCCTATAAGGTTCATCAGTATCGCGCTGAAGTTCGCTACTATGGTGCTACTGGCCTTTGCAATGCCTGTGGCTTGCTTTTCCATGATCGTGCTCGGCTTCATCGTCACTTGCTGGGCAGCTCTGTGTGCTTTGACACTCTTCGAGCGACCGCACCCCCCCTCACTGAGGCAGAAGTTGACGACCTTGATGAGATGTGTCGGCAGTCGGCTCGAGCTCTTAAAACCCAGGGGTGGCTTCCTACCAAGGCTCTGGTAGCGGCTCAGCAGACCTATGGTCCGTTCTTACCTCCACCCCAGCATCCGGCCGCCCAGGACATGTATCAACAGCGAGCCTTGCGAACGCCTACCCCGGGACGTCGCTTTCGCTGCCTCGCTGGTCGACGTATTGATGCTCCAGCTTCCACAGGCGATCTATGGTGGACATCTGCGGAAGTGCCTCCGTTGGTGTTCCAGAGCACTGGCGGATTGCAACATGGAGGCGGAGCGTTTGCCCCAGTTGGTTTGGCCAGGGAAGCGGCTAGACTCCATGTTCGAGCCCTGACCTTCGTTCATTTCTTCTCCGGATTTCGTAGGCAGGGTGACCTCCATGACATCATCGACCACCGCATCTCTGAGCACGGCCTCCAGGTCTTTGTGATCTCGGTCGATATATGCATGCAGAAGGAAGATGCAAACCTTGCCTCGTCTTCGTCATTGCGCTGGTGGAGGCAAAGGGTCCATGATGGACTGGTCTTCGGAGCGGGAGGGGGGCCTCCTTGCGAGACTTGGTCCTCTGCACGGCTCATGCCAGGAGGACCACCACCGCTTCGATCCGAATGTCACCTCTGGGGCCTGCCGGTGCTTACAGACAAGCATCACATGCAGGTCGTGATTGGCACGCGGCTGTTGCAATTCCTTTGGACGATCCTGGTTGATCTGGCTTGCGGCTGCGGGTTTTGTGAACACCCACAATATCCGCTATGGGCAGCGGCGCAGAAGCCAGCGAGTATCTGGATCTCTGAACCCAGCCGATTGCTGAAGAGTTTAGCTTGTTTCCAGGTGGTCTCGTTCGACCAATGTATCTACATGGCCGATGCTTTGAAGCCCACAACCCTTATGCTGCTGAGATTGCAGGCGTTCCGGGCCTCGACCTTATGCACCGGGCGCATGGGCCGGTGTCCCCATGGCCATGGAGCTCACGAGGGCTTGACCGGGCGGCAGCAGGATGGAGCATTCAAGACCTCCAGGTGCAAAGTGTACCCAGCTGCCATGAATCAGGCTCTCTCTGATGCCATATTTTCGTTTGTGCACGATGCCTTCTCCGAGTGTGAGATGATGGCAACTTTGCACAGCGATTTCATGCCTTTTCTAGCCGAAGCTTTTGCCTCTGACGATACTGTACAGCAGGATTACTATCCGGAGGCTGCTGCTGATTAGGCTGTTTTTCTCCTCTGCATGAATACCATGTGCTCGACTTGCACAGTAGCCCAGAAAGAAAGAAAGAAGCGGTAATGAATGATGGTGCTTCTTGGGACATCCTGATTTCAATAAACCAACAGCAGCATATCGTTGCGACTTTGCGAGAGGGATACGGAGGGGCCTTTTGACAGCTGGATCTAATTGATCCATCACACGCCATGGGCAAGATCTTTGTTGCTTTGGTTGTTTCTTCAGCATTGTTCACATTTGTTGACCACTACTGTAGCTATGGAAGTTGCTAGAGAAACAAATGTGTTGACCACTACTATAGCTACTATTGACCTCCACAAATTTCATGCCCCCCCATCGATGCTACAGAAGTTGCCACATCGGTGCCAGATCTCAGCCTCAGGATGTGATGCTGACCCAGCTCTTGGTGTTTCTATCGCCGCTGTATACCATGGTGTCAGCCTTTCTCTATGCAACTTGGCAGGAACCGAGAACCCACGAGTGAGGCAACGGTATGTTTGGTGAGCGCCATGGGCCCTGGTTGATTTGGCAACAATTTGTATGGTATGTTGACGTGAGCTCATGGTTAATTGGCTGGCTTAAGTGGCTATGTGTTCTTTGTTTAGGCGTGTTCTTACTTGTTTACTTGGCAGCAGGTGCCATGGTTGATGGGTGAATTGGTTATGCAGTTACTTGCTGAAACTTGATTGGCAGCAACTTGAGCATGCCGTTCATGGATCGAGGCTCGAGTCCTCGAGGATAGGGTATAACACAAAAAATCCCCATGATGAAATGCCTGGTGGTGGATGCATTTTTGTGGTTTGCTTAGTGGTGGGGTGATCCACACTTGATCCACACTTCATTGGCAACGTTGCGTGGCTGGGATCGGCCGTTCCTGATCAAGAATCTTCCCTTGGACACCTGCGACTCAGAGGTAGATAGTTTTCTTCGGTCAAGCCATGAAATATGGCGAGCGCATGGTCATAGCTGCCATGACCAACCAAAAATGATTTGGAGAACATCCCAACATCAGTGAGACTAGTTTGGTCTTTTTGGATGTGAACAGCCAGGGGGCACAGGGCTTTGACCCTAGGACTTTTTCTGTCAACCGCTGACTGAGAAAGCCGGGAAGGGTGTGTCCAACCACCAAACCACAACCAAAACGATCCTGTTTTGACAGAAATCCCAAGTTTCAGGGGCATCAAATCATCTTTGTAGCTGCAAGGCGGGTCCTATAGGCTGCCGCCCTGGGCCTCCGGTAGCCTGGCATCCTCAGGAGTTGGATGCCGAAGCCAGCTGCGTGAAGCGAAGGTGTACCTTGCAAATGGAGGAGGACCCATGTGAAGCGCTTCCCAACCGCCCGGTGAGTTTATTTCAGATAGTACATGTGGTGCTTTAGCCACTGAAAACCAAAACAATGGTTGGTTCATTGCTATAAATGGTTTAGAATTGATGATTTGGGGGTACCCCGATTTTGAGAAACGACCAGATGATATGTGTCTCTGATCTGGGGCAAGTATGATGGATTGTAGATATTGTAGCAATATCAATATCCACTTTTACACCAAATGGTTGTCATTGACCTACTGTATTTGTTTATTCAACTTAGCTTGCTATTGATTATTGATCTACCTTCAAAACCCAAACCCGAAGAAATGTTAGGGTATGACCAAACTGGGTATTGTATGGAAACCCGGGGTTTGCGAAGTTCAATGTTTTGCTGGATTTGTGGAATGTTTTCCATCGTTGACATTTTCAATCTTCAACGATTTCGAAAGCCTGTTGAGCTCAACATGAGCTGACGAAGTGTACTCACCTCTGCAATTGCTATTATTATATATCTACAAAACTGATTTGGATCCTTCAAACTGTCAAAAAAATGTCTTAAACCACAACCAAAACACGATGTGAGTTTAACCTCCCAAACCCATACTTTTAGTACGATTTAGTACGGGTAAAGTACGTGTTTGGTACGGGTTTGGTATGGGTTTTGGATACCCAGGGTATGTACATATATACCCTGTGCTTCTTTGGGAATACTATGAGTTAGTAGGGGTTTACTACGGGTTTGCTACGGGTTCTGCATCAAACCCTAAGTATTTCTTCAAACGACATGATGAAACAACATAATTTCCAATAGCATCCAAGATAATCAACAGAAACGACAAGACATCATGTGATTTTGGGCACCGCTGCTTTGCATTCAAGGGGAACTTTCAAAGCCCTGGCATTCCTCAGGGAATTGAAAAACTGAGTAATATCTACAAGTTTTCACCTGAGGCTGAGAGCCATCTGATATATCACAGGTAGGCTTCAGCATGACAGGAAGAGAAACACCCGAGTTGTTCAACAAAACCCAAGGCATTTCTCAAATTCATGGGATACCCGAGGTTTGCATTCAAACCCCAAGAAAAGTTGGGGTATGGGTTGACTACGTATGTATTAATCTATCCAGCAAGCTAGGCAGTTCTAGACATGCACATAAGAAAGGTATGTCCACATTTTGATTCTATCTAATATAAATGAATTTGGATATCCACATCACCCATCAAACTCTTCAAAGGTTCACAACCAGCACCACCGCAGGAGCTGGAGATGTCCATCGTCGCCCATCAGTTGGTGACCACCCAACACATGGTGCGTTTGTGGCCCGAGCGCAGCTTCTGCGAAGGCGCCAGGAAGAACTTTCGCAGCGACGGTGCCGTGGTGGAACCTGGGAGATCGCCACGGGAGCGCCATGGTGGCGCCCCGTAAGGTGGCTGAACTTCAACCATGGCTTCATGTCGCCACGAACTGTGCAGTGGGGACATCCAAGTGTAGTATGGTTGATCATGGCTCATGGGGATTTGTAGTGGATAATGTTGGTTCCCAGTATGACTTTGTGGGTGTTTCAAGTTGCTTGATGATGGATTGAACTGATTGATACTGGTGTGATCACTAGCAATAAATGAAAACTATTTAGAGAGATGTTTCTTTCTTTGCCACCATTGAACAAACTTTGCACCCAATATCGATTGATGCACAAAACTGATCGGGGTGCCACTTGGACTTGTGAACTTGCAATTTTAGGAACCTACCTGTTCTATCGCAATGTATGCCTCTCGAAGTGACCCAAAATAGAATGTCAAACCAACTGAGGATTTGAATCTGCAACACATACATGATCAACCCCATTCAAGATCCACAGGTCTTGAAAGGTTGGGGATTAATTGGCCCCATTGCTATGGACATTGCTGGATGACAAACATTTCCTCTGAGGTTCGGGTGTGACCAGGAAAATCCTGCTTAGTGACTCAGTGGCTATGACGCATGAAAACGATGAGTTCCTTAGTCAATTGATTGCTTAATAATCCACCGATGACCTCTCCTCCCTTGGTCAGTACGTTCCACCAGGTTCGAGACATTCATGGAGGATTTCATTTTGCCACCAAGGTGCTCTGGACTTTCTGCAAACACCAAGTGCCCAGGCGCTCTGGTGCAGATCAAGGGAGGGAGATTGTGACACATTTGTTTGTTGGTTGGTTGGTTTGGTTGGCTAGGTTGTTTGTTTTACATGCGGATCCTTTGTGCTATTTGTTTGGCCCAAATTCCAGTTCTCCCATGTTGTTATGTGCTTTCCCTTTCCTTCTCTTCACGCTGCTATGGACACACATTTTTTCCATGTCAACTTCAGTTGCAATGTACCCATTCTGATTGTCCGGACTTGCTGGTTGGGTGCCCTGCACACAAAACAATATTGGCGTTGCTTGATGTATAAGCAGGAGAAAGGGCAACAAAGTGTATCAATCTGGGTCAATGTCTTACAGATCCACCCACTTCTGCTCTAGACTGTTGGCGGAATCGCCGACCCTGCAGCAGCTCAAGAACGGGTAAATAATTCATGCCCATGAACGCCCTCCGTTTTCCAATCTTTTCGTGTTTGATCTCCTGCATAAATATCACGCTATCACCATATATTGAGCGATGCATGCATTGGCTAACTTGTGTACCGCTTTATGTTGAAAATTCAGATCGTTTTACTGAGCTTTCCTCTGATCCAGTAATTGATAATCATTCAGCATTTGCTCCTGGATGCTTATTGTTACATGGTCCTATATGGCGGTTTCTTTAAAATTGGAACCCCCAAAAACAGCTGGTTTGTTACTATAAACGGTTAATATATGTTAATATTGGATGATTTAAAGGTATAGCTACTTTGAGAACCCACCCACATGTATACATGTAAGCACAGCAAATCATATATGAGCCACCATGATCTACCGTTTCGTGAATTGCCAGGTCAGCTCACTCTCCGCCTTGGTTCACGGCTGAAGTTGCCCGGAATCCATTGTTGTTGGCAAATTATCCCTCCTGATTCATCATCATTGACCAGCATATGACTATAACCAAATCATAGCCACACATTAGCTGTCCTTGACGATCACTAGTGATCTATTGATGATTTTTCAGTGGTGCCAACCTTTACGTGCACTAACCCATGGCGGCGCCCAGGAAAGCAACGCGCCAGCCTTTGCCATGAGGGATATGATGTGGGCCAACCGTCGCTGGACATCGGTGTGCCCCGGGGATGTTAGGAAAAAGGTTGCTTACACAACTATCAAGCAAACACGAGTAAGAGGTGATTAACGCTGGCAGCAAATACTGCCTCAAATTTTCTACTGGTAAATCGGTAAATAATTCTGAATAGCAGATACCCACCAAGCTGTTGGACAACTATTGGATGAGAAGCCAGCCATAGTGAATCTGGCAGAAAGCAGCACCTGCTATGCCAGATACTCGTAAAATTAAATACCAAAAAGTAGGTCTAGATGGTATCTGTGGTGTATCCATTTTATGGTTGCTTGCAATCCCTCCAGGAACACAACCACCACTGCTTGGTAGCTTCAAAAATGTTGGTTTATATTTTCAGCCTAGAGAACTAGGGGATACTAATCAGACTATATATTTTGCATGGGTTACAACCGCCAACCAGATGAACCATTTGTCCGTGGTGATTGTTGGCGAGTGAGGGTGCAAACCGCCCATGAACCCAGGAGGCTATTTTGAGACATTTGATTTGACATTTGCCCATGGCTCAAAATCGGCTCAAAATGTTGTTTCCCTATGAAGCTGGACCAAACATGTGTGTTTTCCTCAAACATACGATGATCATAACTCAAGGTACTCTACGACTTGGTTCGCCGGATTGTTGGAGATTGGTGCAATTGGGCACTATTCCTGCAGTTCTGAGCCATG
>VSDK01022380.1:172914-193399 GCA_009767595.1 Symbiodinium kawagutii
ATTCAGGTAATGCCGAGCAGCTATTGCTCAGGGTATGAGTTTGCTTGTTGACGAAGAAACGGCCCACTGATTCGGTAATTACCGTACAACTAAGAAGCAATGGCTGTATTTCTTCGAGGACGTTCATGGAGAATTGACAAAAGGGCCAGCTGTTGGCAGGTTGTTGCTTAGTGATGGAAGGCCCTGGTTGCATGTTGGTGACCCTAACTTGCGACTGTCCCATGAGCTGTACCTGTTTGCCACTAGTAATCTTCGAGACGGTCACACCCCAATCAGTAGATTCAGAGGTGTGCTCTATATCCCAAGTACAGTGCTCGTTTGTTGGTTAGCGCTAGCTACTAACAACCATCATCCACCAACCGACCAACGAAGAAATCCACAGCTCTGGTGCCCAGGTTCAGTGCAACTAGAAACAGCCTTGGATTTGTCGCAAACCACCAGCCTGCAGACACGGAGTGCCAGCAAAGTCTCGGGCAAGAGCAAGGAACAAAAGCACTTTGGCTGCTGGGGGGAGACCAATGTCGCGTGAAGCATTCGTAGACGCGCAACAATGTATAGATGGTAGCATGGACACAGAGTTTGGTTCCCCATGATTCTCCATGATTTTCCCTATTATTATTGGTGATTATGATATTTACCCATAGCCATATGCCTGAATACAGAACTAGTGAAATAAAGTCGTGCTGTTTGGAGGTGGGTCAACTACAACAACTGGTGCCTTTGGCCCAAACATACAATGCTTGAATGATAGAGAGAGCCCTGCATTCATGTTTGTCATAGCCCTTTCAATGTAGTAGTGTTGGTCATATGCTTGCTGTGCTATTGTTCCTTCTTGCTATTGTTATTGTTGTTGTTGCCGCTCATCGATTACCTGCATGAAGATTACCCCTAAAAGATGACCCCCATCGCATTCCTGTGCATTTACTGTTTTAGAAAATCTATCGACAAACTTCTCAATCAAAGTTGCGATAGCTCGGCTAAGTATCCGAACATAAGTGCGCTAGATGTACAAAAACTCTGCAAACCCATAATGAAAGCTTTGTATTTCCAGGAGACAGTCGACACTACACACCTCACCAAAGGCTGGGGGCCCGAGGCAACTCACCAAAGTCAGCCTTCACCAGAAGAGGGCCGCCAGCTATCCCATTCCCGTCCAATTGTTGGCCAGTACACGTTTACAGGCGCGGGACTTCCATGATGGGCTTTGCACTTGGTTGGTTGGCTGGTTGGTTGGCTAGTGAGTTGCACTTGGTTGGTTGGCTGGTTGGTCCGAGAGTAGGGTAAAATTATAGGATGGTGAATAGGTTCTGCGAGTTTTATGTGAAGCTGAATGCAGCAAGCAGGCAACGAAAACCTGTTTCAGTCGAAACTAAATACATAATATATATATATATATATGGTTTATTGAGGAGGACGTTGATCCCCATAGTTTTCTCGTTTGCAAGCTGCAGCAGCCATCAATGCTTGTTGATCCGCGCTTCCGACCCCGTGAAGTCTACAAGTCAGCGGCTGATCCTGGTTCCACTCATTGCTAATGGTACCACATTCATAAAGCACCCAGCTCTTTGAGCGGAAATCACTACTGTAGCTATGTATGGTGATGGTGGTTAATTAAGTACGAGCTGGATCTCGCATCAAGTGTTTCTATACGGCACTATAAATTAGTTGGTAGTTTAAAACATGTTTTGTCTTTCTCTTCTTGGAAGTGTTAGTTGATTGGCCATTTTTTCTGGGATGGCTTATAGAATAGGTCAATTAAGTCATTGAATCATCAAAAGTGGTCAATCAAGTCATTGAATCATCAGCCAATCCTTAATTTTTTTGGTGCGATTGACCAATCAGATCATCATAGTCAGCTTGTGCTGCTCATCAGAATAGGCGGCCCCTTGCACAACCTAGTATCTTTGCCTATGCCAGTTTTTAGTGTGGAAACAGCAATGGCCAGGGCCTTCAGGTTTGACATGTTACCAGTGCCTTAAAGTGATGCTCACCCGTTTGTACGTTGATTGTTCAGACATTGAACTACTTGGTGGTTGCCAACATTCTTGGTTGTACGGTTGGGTATTTCTCAAAATAGGGGACCGTCCAAATCATCCTTTCTATTGAGCATTTCTAGCAATGAACCATCCATTTTGGGGTCCCCTGTCTTGAGAGACTACCATTTGTTCAATTTCCAAACGTAACAACCGGGATGATAACCCAGTTGACCAGCAATTCTTGGCGTAGAACCACCATCCATTCATCTATGGTATCCTACAGTTTCAGTTTCTTATTCAACTCATCTCTCCCGCCTGACTTGTGGGGCATCAGGTTGTATCATGGGTGTCAGCTGCGGATCAAACTCTGTGCTTTTCCCCAGGTGGAGCAGTACGAGGTCCAGGTGTTTCAAGTGACTTCCTTCATCCGATCTCTGCTTCTGATTGGTCAAACCAGAGGAGGGACGACATACAAACGCTGCGTCATGGGAAATACTTTGCTTCTGGGAAGCTCGGCATCGATGCGTGGAGCCAAAACTCTTGAGTTGTGATTTGCTAGGTGGTAACTTTGGAATGGCTGGCCTGGGACAATGAGATGAGGGTTTCTCAAAATGGGGGAGGCCCCGAGTCATCCAATATTAGTTATTTACAGATTTTGTAGTAAAAGAAACTAATCATTTTGGGTCCCCGATTTTAAGAAACCCGCAGATAGGGATTTTTCAACTACTAGCCTTTGGTCGATTCACATGTATACTGAACTAGCGATTTGGGTGTTCTACTGGTTGTCTCGTTGGTGCTTATCATACTTTCACAGGAGAACCAAACATCAGAAAGGAAACTTGGAAACTGCTATATAGCTACTATGGGATAATAATTCGTTTGTGAACAGGGTGGTTTGTTACCGTTGGTTCTGCTCATTCTCTCATTGAAAAACTCTGGATGCAGTCTGAATTTGGACAAATTTGATGACTGGCCATTTGCAAACTTGGATACTTAGTTGTTCATTTCGTCGACCAATTTTTTCCTCCTCAGGTCAGCAAAACAGTATGTGTGCGTAAAAATTGTTTAAACAGATGGACATGTTTGCACGTTGACTGTACATGTTTTCTGACATTAATTTTGTTTTCAAAACGGTGCACAAGTCATACAAGGTGGGGCCGCTTGGGTATAAAAAGCAATGAATCTACCAAAGCTGGTAGTTACCATACTTAAAAACACTTACAATATTTTTGAATCTGGTTTTCTGCCTGATGCGCTACAGGAAACATCGGCATGCCACCCAATCTTCAAAGCCTAGAGATGGAGGTCGCCACTGTGAAACTCAGCGAAGAATCGGGATCCGATGAGTCCGATGGGTCCACGTGGTAAGCTCTGCGCTAATTCATAGGATTTGGTGAACCAGGAAGATGTCGAGGACACTGGCTGACTTATGGTAGTATGATTCTTTGGTTGGTGGTTCTAAAGTATGTTGTATTTTCATATATATGTTCCAATTGTGGGGACGATTATTCCCACTGGTTAGTATTTTGCAATGGCTTGTAATCAATCACCAAAGACTTCTGTGTCACGACTGGCTTTGCCCATGCCGTTTCAATCCACCCACATTGCAACAGCCACCGCTGTAACCGATGGTGACGGGGTACCATTCTAATAACCCAAGTTCCGAAGCCTGCAGCCTACCAGGCATGACACGAATGGAGTAGCTTCGCCTACGCTCTAGATCTCTTCAGAAGAGACTGTCATCCCTAGATCCTGGTTGTATATTTACCTACTTCAACCTATAAAATAACTCATATTTGTAGGTACATATGCCATACGTTGGGTATTTAGGTTCACTTGCCACAGCCAGCTTTATTGCGGCGGTGACTCAAAAGTTGCCAAAGGGCATTATTCGATATTGAAGCCTGTTACTGCATCATATAGAATGAACATCTATAAAGAATCGGGGCCAAACTTTTCAAACCACACACATGTTAGGATATAAACAGATATAAGAACAGTGAAAGATGAACGAACACAGCACTGCGAACATGAAAAGCGATGCAAAGACAACTGGCGATGTATCTGCGATGGGCTTTCCTACTAAGCCAAGTTATCCCTCCAAAGCATTTTCAGGGTGCGGCTTCTTTGTGACATCGTACTACCTCTTGGTTCGCCCCGGTGGAAAGATGGTCCGCCCCAAGAAACAGCCGCTACCCGGGGAGCTTGGACGCTTACACGAAGGTAAGCATCGACAACATCAAACCATATACCTGCCATCATACAAGCACCACTTGTACAACCCAAACAAATGGATTGTTTGAGATTCTTGGTGAGTATGGATCATACATACGAACGTATGCTAAACATCATGGAATGGTAAGTAGTTCGATTGTATCAGCACGATCCATGGATCGAAGCATTGAAACCAAGCAGTTTACCATCCCCGCTACTCAGTGCAGTGATGGGGCTGGCCGAGAACACATTTCAGCTGCACTTTGTTGATGATGAATGAGGGGAGCGATGAAACTACCTTGCATGCAAAACATCGTTTTGAACAGCATGGATATCATTATCGTCATCATTCTCATCATCATCATCATCATCATCATCATCATCATCATCATCATCATCATCACCGTCATCATCACGATCCTCATCATCATCATCATCACCACCACCAGTTTCATCCTCGACCTGAACTGATCCTTATCCCCATCATCCTGGTAGTGATCCTTCTCATTGTCATTATCGTCACTATCAAAACACGAACGCTTTGATGATTGTCATCCGTATTGCGATAATCCAGTCCTTGATGCAACGCAGGAGGTACAACTTCCCAGTCCCTGACATCCTAACTTGTCACGTTGCTCAGGAACATCCCATATGGCGTTCCTCTTGGCCGCCGAGCCCATCCCAAGCACTTCACCACTGTCTTCGTTGCGGCAGACGAAGATTTCGATCCCTGGAAAGGTTGGTGGTGCCGGGTTTTCCCCTTTTGAGGTGTCCGGAAATGGTCAGTGGTGCCCTGGTTATTCTTGGTATGTTCCCCTGCTATCGATGCTCAAAACAGCTGGTTACATCAATCATATGAGATACCAACATTAGCCTGGATGGATTCACTGTGAAGGTGATGGTTCCGGTTGGATTTGTTCACTTTTGAATGGGGGTTACGCCCACATCACCTTCATCAAGACATCTGTCTATTTGTCGTTGATGGTCACTACTCCCCTGGTTCACTATCATTACTGTGAGATCCATTTTGCTATGAGTCTTAACCATATGTAGCCAACGATGGGTAGGTGAGCATCCCAACATAGACTATTTTGGTGTATTTTGGTCATTTTGTATGGGGCCTTCACAAGGGGTGCAGGCTTTTGACCCACAGACATAGCCGTAAAGCTCCCTCAAAAGTTGCTTTAGACCAGGTAAAGTTATTTATGTTAATATATGGTAAGCTAGAAGGATGTTTATTGACACGCAGGTATCCCAGTCGTGGTGAGTTTTTTGATCCAATCAACCAGTTTCGAGGACTGCGAAGCTTACTGCCTGCAACGCGCGGATTGTTTCGAATCCAAAGTGCGTCTCTTGGAACAAAAGGCTTAGGGCCCTGAAACTTCAAAAAGGGTAGCATAGGCCCCCAGATGTTGATGATGTTTCTCAAGGGGGTTGGGTACCACCAAGACGATGACTGGAGCCGCTCCTGGATGCTGAACAAGTTCTCTTTTCCAGTTTTGGTGCTTCCCATGGTTTACTTTCAGAGGAATTCACTGGGACCGAGGTTGCAATGACCCAGCGGCGAGCATCGCTTTGATGATGTCGCGGGTGTTTGGATTTTCCATTGCCATGTTAGATTACCGGAGAGTATCCACTGGATGGTCGATCACTGACAGTACAGGGTCCAGCAGTGCCAAATTCCACGTCCAAGGAAGTCGTGCCGGCTGTTTCTTCATCTTTGCGCCCAGTTCGCTGGATTGCATGCAGCTACACCAAGCTGAAGCTGAAGCACCAATTGGCAGGTCGAATCAGGTCATCCCAACATGGCTTACACCCTTGATCACCCTTGCATGAATTTGGCGGTTGTATCTGACCTGTAATTCAGAGATTTCTATTCTATTCAACATTGCAATTTGGAAACGCGGCAACCTGAAGAATTGGAGGGGTAGTTTAATGCATTGATGGTAGCACGTGGCAGAGGGACGGGAGTGGCAGTTCCTGGCACGGAACCAAAATCTAATGCCTGGTAGCAAGCCATTGATTGTTCGGGGATAAATGACCCAGATCATTGATAAAAATCAATGACACGGAAAAAAAAAAAAACATAGCACCTCATATCCATCCATGGGGGGGTATGAGCGATGGATGGTTTCGGCTGGCAGAAAACATTACATTTATGGACCAAACCTCAGACAAATTCAGCTTTCTATCCTGACCCAAGCTGGAACGAAGGAGGGCTGATTCAACTTCCGCTGCAGAGTACCATTGCTTTTTCGATCAGTTTCCACTTGCTACCCATGGCTGATTAACTTGCTGCTCCTGCAGTTTTTGATGACCTATCATTGGAACATAACGATCATAACGTTGACCATTAAAAACCAATACAGGAACTACAAGCGATTATGAATTGGTAGATTATTAGAATCGGTAGATAAAAGCCAATACAGCCACTCCAATAAGCCAATCATTAAGAGCGATTATGAATTAGTAGAGCGAACCCTCAACAACTTTGCCACCTGCTCGTTGTCACTTGCACCTCTATGAGCTCACCAGTTGCAGCCAAGGAACCCTGGAAGATTTCAGGCCACCAAGTTTTGAAAGATTTGGAGTTGAAGGCGTGCTGGATCGAAGTGGCGGGACATGTGGCCGAGCGGATCAACACCGGACTGGTGGACTGGTGGAACCCGTGCAGCTTCGCGCAATTCAGCCACAAATCCTCCTGCAGGCTGACCTTTGCATGGACAAAAGTCAGAAGGATTGCGTTCCTTTGCCACTTGGCTCGGGGGTTTTGCAGGTCAATTGCTACGTATCACGTCAGGCCCACAAATGGCTGTCATTCTCCGATTTAAATGGATTGATGTTGGTGGTTTCGATGTACTGGTTTTGTATGTTCATTCATCGATTAGCTAAAACATGACGTCGCCCACTGTCGCCCACTCAGAAGTAATTATTCCTCACAGAAGTGGATGGAGGATAAGCTTCTGGTCTACCCTTGGGGGTTGACTAGCCATGATACTGAGAGTATGGTTGGCAAAGTTAGGGCAGGGTAATGGGCCACAACAAACTACAAGTTGCTAGCAAACTTCGCTGGGGCCATTTCTACCGGGGAGACTGGGCCAACGAATCGAATTGCTGACCCTACAACTCCTAGCACTTCTGAGATGTCCATCCAGGGGATCCCAGAGTACCCAGTCTCTTGGCAGATCCAACTGCCTGTCTTGTTGTCCCCAGCCAAAGCTGATGGTTGCCCTTCACCCGTTCGTTCCAAACATCACTAGCTTGCTCAAATGCACAGATGCTGTGAGGTTCAGTCCATCACCTGGTATGATGGGATCCAACGTCCTGAACCCGTCGTTGCTTGGCATCAACACTGACAAAATGGTGGGTCATATGGTCAGGTTGCTGGACGGATAGCCTGAAGATTAACACTTAGCCAACTAAGAGGCCATATACAGCCCCCAAGAATGCTTACTGTAATTGAAACAAACTGAGCAAAGGTCTTGCTATTTATGGAAGTGGGCCACCAAACCATGGGGTGCTGTTGAGTATCTTGCGGGGAGAAAGAGAGGCTGATTTGGTGAAGTGGACGATGTTCCAAGTGAAACAGACCAACCTCTTGTTTGAGTCCCTCAGAGTATCACGTTGCATGAAGGGGGCTATGATGATGGTGACAGTGGTGGTGGTGATGATGATGATGATGATGATGATGATGATGATGATGATGATGGTGAAGAGGAGGAGAAGGAATATGATGGCAGTACCCGTATCATCATGCACCATCATCATAAAAATCATCATCATCATCATCATCATCATCATCATCATCATCATCGCTATCGTCATTGTGGCTCTTATCATTGTTTTCATGATTGTCAGTTCTTGTCCTGCGCGACATGTGCACGACCATCAAAAGAAGTGTTGATGCTGTCTGGTTCCAATGGACGCAGCCAGCAACTTTCCAGCTAAAATCTGCTCAGTTGCGACTCATCCGTTTGTTTGGTTTACTGATCCCCATGGGCATTTCCCTTATAAAATGGAATTTCAGAAGGGAAATGCCAAAACCAGAAAGTGGGTGAAACCACCAGAAACCACCAGAACAGTGGGTTTTTCAGAAACCACTTATACATGTTTGTGGGTTTATTTCATAGGGTTTCTTATGGGCATTTCCCTTATAAAATGGAATTTCATAGGGTTTTTCAGAAACCACCAGAACTGTAACTAAAAACATGGGGATGTTTTGTGCTGTTGCAGCTGCCTGGCTTCAGGACAATTCAGGTGAGCAATTTGGCGCTGAAGACCCATGCAGCTCGGTGCGGAACCGCAGCCATCCCCATCTGTTAAGATGTTTGGGAGCACACCCTTATAATAGGGGGCCCCATAAATATATTGTTATATATTGTTATATTATCATAAATAACCAATAATGGATGATTCGCGGGCCGCGGGGGATTATTTTGACGAACACCTATTTGGTAAGCCATACGGGTTCGTAGCCATGGTGCTGTTCCCCAAGGACCCAACACAACCACCGAGGCTGGCGGAAATTACTGAATGGTCAATTATGGAAAAATATTGAAGTATAGTTTACGGTCGCTATAGTATTAATTACTAACGTCATGTATAGTTGTTATAGAACTATTCGACTTGACTGTAAGTAGTACTCTCAGTTCTCAATCATGCAATGGGGTTGAATTTCTGAAGCAATTATAGTGGTTGATAAACATCAAGGGACCCACATGGTATTCTACAAGTCCGTCCCGCCTTCTGTGGAGAATCGGCCTGGTCACCAAATATTTCCGGATCCACGGTCGTTCCAAGGATCTTGGGGGCAGTGTTTGACGCCAAGTTGGCTACATAGGTGTCCTTGGATATCCAGTCTTGGAACCAAACCCCTCAAGCACGAACCTGGGGCTAGTGGCGGTGTCGGTAGATATTCATTGATAGGTATGTGTTTTACCCTTGTTCAGCATTCCTGGCCGCTGGTCACTGGTTTCATGCAAGGAGGTGTTACAGGATGCTACAGGTCGATTTTTTGAAGCTACACAGACAGCTGGTTCATGCCACAGCAGGGAACTCGGCCTTCCATGGCTTTCCGTGTATCCGTGGCCCAAGCCTTGACGCCGCACAGAACAGGGATGCTTCACGTTGGTAGACACGGTCTGTGGGTGCTGTCTTTGTCGTGGTCAGGTTTGCTACAAGGTGGGCCCCCCTAGTTATTTGACTGTAATTATATCATATTATATCTACCATAACTAGGGGGTGAAACCCCATAAGTTGGGTTATCATATTATATCTACCATAACTGGTAGTTACCCTCAAGTTATAACCCAACGACTATAGCTGGTGAACGGGGCCCACCTTGTAGCTGCCCGGCCGTTGCGAACGAAAAGGCCGTTGCGTTTTCGGTCGTTTCGTCCAGGCTTTGACCCCGACAGCATTGGATCCGGCTCCCAACGAACTCGCGAAACAGTTTTTCCTCGCAAGTTTGTTGGGAAATGGATCCAGCACATTTGGATCAAACTTTTGGAGCCAGGATGAAGGGCTTTTGTGCCTTGTGTCTTTCCCGTTCAGTCCTTGGAACTTGGAGATTTGTCTTACAAACCTGTGCATCGTTTTGTCGTCCTTTGGTGTGGATAGAGAGGGTCGAAACTTGAAATGCGGCATCATACCTCAGCTTTGGGACCATTGAACTCTACAGAAATGCTCGCACACGTTAACAGCCGTTAACACATCAAGTCCTTGATTCAGATATGTCTTTCTGATTTAAGGTTCTAGCCATGAGTTTTCTGCAGCTGATCAGTCAGTTTTGTCAGGGTTTTTCTGGCTTTCAACATCAACTTGATCAACTTGTGCTGGCAATGGCTTGTGGCAAGTCCGAAGCGAAGATGTTCCCGCTGGTTTTGGACATGGCGAAGTGATGTACGGACTGGCACCAGATCTTGATCACCAGCTGAATAGATTGACATTCAGGAGTTTCACCTTGAGCTCGCTCCAATTGACCCATCCATGGTCTCGCTTGTGGCAGGAATGGCAGGTTATGGCTCACCAGTGCCGTTAGTTGCCATTCCTGCCACAGACGAGACAGTAGTGTTTGTCCAAGGGATTCCAAGGGGGTGTTTTTCACCAGTCCTGTGACAACTGCACTTGCTTCCAAGGCGCTTGAGAGAACAATACTCTCCCTGCAGCAACTTTTCCATGACGTGGAGCGAGTGGGGTCCCCCACTCGCTCCAACTCATTGAAGAGTAGCATTTAGTGAGACGAAAGTGCTGAGCATCAAAGGACTGCACAGTATACACAATGTGAGATTCCCTAGCATCAAGAAAATTGGATGACCAACCCCGGCGGAAAAAAATAGTGTGTTGATTCACCGGTGATCGCTGGTGAGTTGAAACAAAGCTTTTCAGATCAGGGTGAATCTTTGCCAGTGAAGACCAAACAGTTCACGTGGATCAAATTTGCCAATTAACCGTTCAAGATGGTCCAACCTCATGTAACGAACTATCTTTCAACTAGACTCAAACTGTTATCATGCGTCAAATCATCACCAGCCTCATCACCAACACTAGCATCATCACCACCACCACCATCACCATCATCATCATCACCATCATCATCAAACCTGCGCAATCTCAGCATCAAAATCCATCAAGCTCATCTGGCCATCTGGGAACCACTGGGTGCAAAGGTCGAGTCCAATGGTTCCAACTTCTTCATGGAGGGCAGCCGCATCTCGCTCTACAACGGTACCGTGGCAAACGAAGCTACGGATTCCGCCGGTCAAAGCCATGATCCGTGTGCGCTTGAGATGGTGATTTGTCGGATTTGTTCGTTGCGGTTCGTTGCCTTTTTTTCGGTAGTGGTGCCTGTGGGTTCATTTGTTCACGTTTCGTGTTTTTATTTCGGATGCGATTGTTCAGCTTTGTATTATGACTAGTCATTTCTGATGTGGAGCTTTCTCAAAATAGGGGTCCCCTAAATCATCCAATATTGCCATTTATAGCAGTAAACCAACCTTTTTGGGGGTACCCCTATTTTGAGAAACACCCATGTGTTTGAGGTTGCTCGAAGCCACCCACCAGATTCCGCTTGCAGAACAGCAGCCTTTCTATTGTTGGGAGGCCAGCTTTGGACACTGCCAAAAGCAGAAAGAATGGGAAGACCAAGGTCTCAAGATGGGCTCAAGGTGGTTCTTGGAACCCACATTGGTTGCCCATATGGCTGTGGGTCAATATTAACCAACCAATTTCATGGGGGATAATGACCAACAATATTGAGGGAAAACAATGGTCAATGACAGGGGAACCAAGGGGACTAAGGGTTTTGACCCACTGCCATATCAAGGTAGTTGATGCCACGCAACCACACTACGCAGCCAATGAAACGGACAGCTACTGGATATCACTGCTGAAGCCAGCAAGAAAAAAACGCCGTGTTTCTTGATCATGGGCCCAAGCAGCAGAAACCAAGCGAGTTTGGCATGTTATCACCAGCAAGGATGTGATTCAGAGGTGAGCTAACATCATCTTGAAATCATGAAGCCATCCTCACCCAATCAACAAGCCAAAGCCACCAAACCCACCATCTCCGACAAAAAACACAATTGATTAACCAACAAATAAACAATCAACCAACAAATAGAAGCCACCAACCAACAAAAAAGCCACCACCCAAACCATAGAGATCTCCATGCCCTCCATCCATCCGCCAAGGAATCTCCATCCCCATCCGAGGCACCCCACCGGTGACCACCGTGCTGGTGCATCTTGACCAACGCCTCGCCGGCATCGCCCGCAGCGTGGTCCACCGCGGCACCAACGACGTCACCGTGACGTTGCGATACGGTGCGGAGGCGCCACCGGGGGACACGTGCTAGCAGGGCTGGTGGGTGGTTGGTGGTGGTTGGTTGGTAGGTTTCATTGGTTCATAGTGGCTGGGTTCGTGATGAGAAGTGGTGGTTTATGATGGTGAAATGATGGTTCGACTAGTAGTTCAATACACTCCAATGATGGCTAATAGTGGTGAATCATAAATAATAGTGGTTGATAGTGATTGTAATGGATGATTAGTGAATTGTTAATGGCTGATAGTGATGGTTAGTGGTTGGTTTATCGATGGTTCAATAATTGTTTGAAGATTGTTGGTGGTGGTTACCATCTTGTAAATTCATGGTGGTTGAACAATGATTCATGGCTAACTAGCGGTTGATCGTTTGGGTGCTGATGGCAAACAAGCAACAAGTACAGATTTCCCAATATACAGTCAGGTTTCCCTTTGCCTCTTGGCACATTTCACTACTGAAGTGTTTCCCCAGCCTGCCGTTTCATATGGGTTTTGCTGGCCGGCCAGGATGTCTCATGTTGGTAAGCAGAATCCTCATGATACAGGAGACAGCTTCCCAACAATCATTTGGAACGAATCACCAGCTATTTGAGCTAAACTGGTGGTGGTTGATCGATGTTGATCCACCAAGGAAAATTTACTAAAACACCGAGAAATCTAAAACAGGATTTCGAGGAAAATCCATGAACATACCTAAAAGGAAAACAGGATTTCAAGGAAAATCCATGAAACTACCTCAAAAACCTGGATCTCAGCCATCAAAAACCACTTCTTTCCATACCAGCTATCCCTGTCCGGTGAGGCCATGGAGCACTTGCCCTGGAACGCCAGCGGCCAACAGGGGACGTTCATGGCAGCGGCTTTGGTGGAAGATCCGCTCTTCACCTTGCAGTGGTCCACCGGTGCCTGGGGTGCCATGGGTTCGGTGGAGTGTTTGCCAATGACTTTGCAGCCAAGCCTGCGATTTTGTAGGGGAATGTACACTAGCTTGGCTTGAAATTTTGGAGCTCTCAAATTTTACGGGAATGGTTCCCTCTGTTTTTTGGGGAAACCAATAAGGGAATGTAGCCGAACCAGCAGCTGTTGATATTTTTCGCGCATAGACATGTAATATGTAATCATACGAATCCATAGGTACAGTGGGATGACCATAGTTTCTGTTTTGCGATCAGTATCAGTAAGTGCCCTGCTACCATTCGCAAGACATGGGGGATCACTTGCACGTCTTGGTAGCGCCGCGCCATGACGTTGGTGCCCTTCAGTTGTGGCAATTTCTTTCTTCACAGACATTTTTCACTCTGGTAAACCAACCCGGAAGCATAAAATCCATGATCATTGGCAGGTTTATATAGCTCTTAAAAAGTGGATTCTTCGCTTCCAGGTTTGCCAGGAAGGTGCAAAATGGAGACGCTTTGGTCGCTGTGCTCTCACTGAGGTGCCTGGCGCACCGAGCAGATGCCTCTCCAGCAATGCGCGGAGGATTTCCTTTACAGCAGGTGCTGCGGACGCGTTCCGTTGGGCTGAGAAGCTGCACACTGTGCGACTCTGCCATTTTTTGGGGGTTTGTTTTGGCTGATTGATCCATGGATGTGTGAGCCAAACATATGCGATTTTTGAAAAGTAATGGATTTGACCTTATTGCTGATTGAACAATTATTGCTATAGATTAAATGGAAAGCATCATAAACCATTGCATGATTCCCTGTGAAGCAGCCATTACTAAGCTGTGCCAGGTCACAGTCCTAGTGCCAGGTACAAAGTCTGTGGTGGGCCTTTCGATTCGCCCATGATGAAACTTCCCCTGAAGCTTGGCTGCAGCACAGCTGGGGCCTGCAGTGCAGTGATGTTTTCAGAGTTCAGCTGTGGAGGGGTAAGACTTGGCTATGGGTCAATATAAACTAACCAATAGAGGGGGATAATGACCAACAATTTCATAGGTAAAACAATGGTTAATGATAGGGGAACCAGGGGTACAGGGTTTTGACCCACAGCCAGCTGTGGAAGAGTAAGACTTGTGCGATATTAAAAGGTTGATTTGGTCCGTTTAGCCTAAACGCCACTGGATTGTACGTTCACATGCGTGCATGTGCAAGATTCAATACACCCATACTGTACTGTGGTTTCTCAAGACAGGGTACCCTAAATCATCCAATATCAGTTTTTTACAGTAATGAACCATTTTTTGGGGGGGTTCCCTATTTTGAGAAACGCCCAGACAGACAAGTGCATGTGAGAATTCGGTTCAAAGCAATGATGTTTGTTGCCTGTCTGTCAACGGAGGGCATCAAGTCCACACCCTCCACAGGGTCCGCATGGTGCCTGAGGAATGTGTGGGCTCCAAAACAGGAAGTTCATGGGACATTGATGTCTACAGATCCAGATTTCCATCACTTCTTCGAACCTGCAACTCTACGGCTGAAGATCAGGTGTCTCGGTGATTCACGACAGGTTGCTGAAGCTTGGTTGTGGGATTGGTAGGGCAGACAGCTTGGGCCAAAGCAGATCAAAGCAGATTATGTTTATTTATAGATTCATATATCATGTGTTTGTTTGTTTACTTATTTTGTTTACACCTTCATAGATATGTACTTATGCACATACATATTTACATGCCTGTTTACATACGAATACATTTGGAGTTCAACAATGCATGTGTTTTTTTGTTGAAATCTGTGTAATGTCTTCTAATCCTGTGTAATGAGCATTGATTCTTCGTATATGCATATGCATACACAACGTATATCAGCATAAGGTGGAAACACGATTGGTCACCGAAAGTTCACTTTGTTGACCATACATAAGCGTTCATTGGTCAAACGAACTGGTCATGTGGTTGTGTTTTTTGCTTGTGTGTTTAAAACGTTTTCTGTTTATGTAAATAATCATATATATATATAAATATCTATTAATATATTTATATGTGTAAATTGATATATTTAAACATATCGAACACTACATTTGTAGATATGCATAGAAAACAATTTCTTTACACATGTGTAGAAAACAATTTTTAGACACATTTATAGAAAATTATGCTTATACACATGTATAGAAATTTTTTTTTATACACACGTTTACAGAACTACATGAGCATACATGCATAGAAACTACATCTATGCACATATTTCAGAAATCTAAGACTTCACATGCATGCAGCTGTAGTGACAGGCATTGTTTCTTGTTAGCACCAGAGATGTGGCCACAGTCCCGGCCCATAGCGTTCCTACATGGTGACAGGACTCACAACGATTTGGAGCCACTGCAAAGTTTGATCCGAGAGGATTGCAGCAGGTGGGGGTTGCAGCCAGCTTGCACATATGAGCTAGATGCTGACAGGTTGTAGTCATTATTCACCATAGAAGGTGGGCGCCTAACAAGCTACATGCTGGCCTAAAACTCGTAGCCAACTATATCATGCAGTTATAAAGGGTTATAAGCGGCACAAGCCACCCTGACAGGTTGCCGATTTGCCTGGGTGGCTTCTACGAGTGCTTGGAAGCTTCGGAGTGCAAGGTGTCGAGCTTTGGCGTTTGCGCGTACACCTGTAGCAGAGAAGCCTATGCCAGATGAACCTCGGTTTGGTGCCTGGGGGTTGTAGACATGCTGTTGCTGCATTTTATTTTGCTTATTGTCCTTGTGATGTTCGTTCTTCTACTCAATGTGGTGTTTTGAATTTGGCAGCTTGCAATCAACTCTACAAAAGATTTCACTGATACTGTAGTTGTGTTGTTTCTTTCGTTGCAAGCTGGTCAAAATCAGTGCAATTGTCGAAACATGCAAACAAAATTCAACCTTGTGCATTGGCCAATGGTTGGCTGGTGGCTTGGTGAGTGCTTTGAAATAATGGAAATCCTGCGATCCTTTGAGATTTTCGCTCTATTCCAACCCACCGAACAACCACTTGAGGACCGGCTGAAGTCGTTTAATGTATTGCTTGGATCAACATTCCCCAAAAAATGAGTCCGCCCGTTGCAACATGGTGTTTGTTTGGACCTTGCTCAGATTCCAAGCTTGCCAACAGCCATTTGTGTGCCTGGGAGGTCTTTTTTTTTGCGATCGAGTTTCAAAGCACCAAAGGAATTATTTCTTTGGTTTCTTGGGTTTGTCGGTCTACAAAACTCAGTAGAATCACTTTGAATTCCTTGCCATAGAACGTATTCAGACCAGTTTTATGGCATACCGAACTGTGAGGCACGACCTGTAGTTGTACTCCCATAGCAAGATCGGTTGTAAGCCACAACATGCCCCAGCAATGACGTGGAACCTCGCTAAGAAGGGATAGATTGCTGGGTGTGCTAAGCGGCCAGGAGGAAGCGACAAACTTTGAATTTCCTATAGTGTTAAAAGAAAATGCCGCATGAATTTGAGAATTATGTTTCATCATGTTTCAGCCATTTTTGTCATCCAAGGTTTACCCCCTGACTTACCTGTGATTACCCTTTGTTTACCCGTGGTTTACCCATGATTTACCACGGTTTCCCCATGATTTTCAGGCCTTCATCCCTGACCGCTCCAAGGCAAGCGCATGAGCCGATCCTCCGACTTCTTAGCGTCGGTCACTGAGACCCGCGGTCGTTTGCGAGTGGACCGGTGCCATGGCGTTCCGCAACGGATCGGTATCGAGATGCACAGGTGATATCTGGTGATCACAATGGTTGGCTTATGGTTGAAGATGGTTATTAACAATGGATATCATGGATCTTCTGGTGATATAGACCATGGTTGGTCTATAGTTTGCTATGGTTTAGTGACAATGGTTATTGACCAGGGGATGATAATAGTGGTTTATAGTTGTTATTAGCATTGGTTGGTTTATGTAGCTGACCATGGTGGTTGACAAGGGGATAATAGTCAATGAGAAGGGATATACCGACTAGAAGGATTTGTTGTTAGGAAGGGTAATCTTTCAACAGTTGGTGGAAGAGTTCATTGGTTGGTTGTTTAAGAAGTGTATAAGGTTACCAATTTAACACCCTTGGAAGGTTGTTTTGAAATTGAAGTCCTGAAGGATGTTGACTGGTGTACTCACAAGGTTAGTTTGGAGGGGTCATCCAATTTGATGACCAAGTTGATCAAGAAGCTGGAACATGCTGGTTGTTAAATGGTGGTTCAACGATAGTTCAATCACGGCTCCCTGGTCGCTGATTCGCTGCTTGGAAAATAGATTGGTCAACCCTGGATGTACGATGACTGGCCAACTGGCAGGACTGATGTAGAAGATTTGGAGGGTTAGCTAGTCTGCGAACCAGTCCGCATGAATGACACTCTTGAATCACCAATGGAACGTCTTCGTTTACCACAACCCGGACCCAGGGCAGGATGCACGGCCAGTAAAGGATGGGTAAACACAGGCCAAAAAACCATCACCATGGAGTGTTTGGGCAGCATGACAGTCATCGTGTCGCTTCAAAGCTCAGGTTGGGGGCCATCATTCCGGCCTTTCCCACGCACGGCATGGTCGACAAATTCACCTTGCCGGTGCCTTGCCTGCGATGGGTGCAGTTCTCCAGGGCAATGGGGGGCTTTAGCAGGGATCACTCCCCATCCCCAAATGCTTATTGAAGGTTCTGGTCCATCATGGGTTTTGCATTCAAAATCATATGGCAGTGGGTCAAAACCAAATCATGAACCATTGTTATCCCTATTATTGTTTGGCCATCCCCCTTAGAATTGGTTGGTTAACTGCTTGACCCATGGCCATATGTGCAACCAATGTGGGTTCCAAGAACCACCTTGAACTTGGTCCTGGTTCACTGCGCCATTAAAGTTGGGCCCTTATCCTTAAATACCCTTTAGCAAACGAACCTGGCAATGGATTTTGACCATGTTTTGTAGTGAAACCCTGGGAAAACACCAATATATTGTGGAGTTTCAATTGCCAGGTTAGCTTACCAGAGGACGTGTTTGTTTAATCAAGGGTATATCCTCATCACGTTGGTGAAGCCTATGTGAAATGCTCTGCAGCATTTCAACCGTCGATCATTGGTAAGCTCAGTATCTGGCATGTTCGGGGTATCATCCATATGCCATGGATCTCCTCTGGGACACCAACCGTTGGAAACGGTGGATTGGATGGTTTCCATTATCAACCCTGATAAGACTATTAGTATATACCAGTATCGAGGGTTTATACCCTTGGTATCTGCCACCCCCTTCAGTAAAGCTTAGTATCAATACAGCAAGGGTTGGTTACAATGGATAGGGGTTGGTTTCCATTATCAACCCTTTTCAACCCTTTTAAACCCTCAGCAGCCAACCAAGGAAGCAAGCTGTCTTATAGCCATGGTTGTTTGGTTTCCATGATCAATCCTTATAAAGATCTTATTATATATTGATTGCTATCAACCCTTATGAACTAACCCTTAGAAAGCCTTGTGAACCCTTATTAGCCCTTTTGAACCCGTAGCAAACCTTATGAACCCTCAGAAATCCTACGAACCCTTCCAGTATGAAACCTTAGAAACCCTTAAAAACCCTTATGAACCCTCATCACCCACCCCTTCTCAGCCATGGGCCATGGTTACTTGCTCCGTTGAAGCTGTTCGGCCCAGTTCCATCGACATTTCGCTGTGCCGAGGTGATCAAAGACATCGCAGCGCACTGCCGGCTGCGCAGCGGTTTGATGCACTTGGTCCATGGCACCATGTCACTGGGCGCGATGCAATGGCCTTGATCTTGTTTGGCTATGGTAATTATTGACAATATAATGGTTATAGAGTTAATGACCAACAATTATAGGGGATAATAACCAACAATTATAGGGGATATACCAGCTATATATGGCTATGGGTCAATATTAATCAACCAACTAATGGTGGTTAATAACCAACAAACAATAGGGAAACTAATGGTTAATGATAGGGGAACCAGGGGGACTAAGGGTGAACTGACCCACAGCCGTTTGAGGGAAAAAACAACGGTTTTGAACATTTTTTTAGTCGTTTTGATTTTGAACGAGTTTCAAACGTGGGTTTTTTTGTCTATATGAAGTCGTTAGCCATATGAGTACATACTATGAATGAAGGAAAGGGTTGTTTAAAGGAGAAGTGCTGGTCAAGAAATAGTTGTTATTAGTTTTCACAATTGTGGGATATACAAATTTATACAGTACATTTCATATGTTCATTTGGTGGACAAACATATGGCTGCAAACAAATGCATACAATATACACGGGGCAACAATTACAACCATGCATTTTGATCACGAGGCCTTAATCAGTCGCATAGTTTGCCATGAGCCTTGATGGTGTTTGATCCTTGGGATAATTGCTTCAACCTTTGGGCCGGTCAGTGACTCTGAATTCTATGAGTACAAACCTTGATGGGCACTCACACCTTCATGATCGCCCACTACATAACTTCTGTACGAATTTATGTTGATGAAAGTTGATGCCAAGCGTAACATGTGTACGGGAATGTTATCAACATCACCAACATCCAGTCATAGGATTTCACTTTATGCAATAAACAACTATATATATAGATAGAAACGATTCTGGCAGATTTTCTCCACTGCCCTTCCTTGGTTTGTCTTTCAAAAAACTATATTGGCTTGACGGGATTGAAGCTTCTACCAGGGTCTCCACTGGGGTCAAACGAGACCGATTTTCCAGCGTCAGATCGCTTATGGATATGATACTGTGGCACAACTCGAATTCTTCATTCATCATACTACCCATTTGGTGCTTTCTTAGAATAGGGGACCCTGAAAATTGGATAGTTTATTATTAACAATGGCTGTTAAACTGGATGACTTGGGGGGTACCCCTATGCGAAGAGACCACCATTTGCTCTATTGGGTCCAACCCTTTGCGGATCTCTCGCCCATCAACCAAAATGTGCATGACAATCTCATCATGATACACCTTAGTTTTTCGAAGTGTGTTCAGTGCCTTTTTCCTGTTTTTTTCGCTGAGGAAGCGTTTTTGGAAGAGTCCTCAAAAAGCCCGTGCCATGCAAATTGTGCAACAGCTGTCCCTGAATCCAGATTTCCGGGGAAACTTGTCGCTGGAATCGGGTGGTCAGGAGGTGGAAAATGGCAAATGCCTAATATTGCAAGGCCAAATTCCTCCCGTTGAAGTGCATTCCATTCACGATCCCTACTATATTACCCTTTAGTCATATAGAGATGTTGCGTTTTCTTGGGCAAGCACCCAAACACAATGAAACTGCACCCCCTCAAAATCGATGTGTTTCGATTGAAAGATGGGTCCACTGTTGGAAATGTTTTCGGAAGCAGTGTGGGCTAGAGACCTGGTGGCCAACTTGAAAGGAACATGGGATATACTCCCCAACGGGACAGCTGGGTGGTACGTTGGTTGACCCTTGGCTTTTCCTCAGGGCTGCTTGGTAACCATGCAATTGCCATTGAAACAAGGTTGGAAACCTGGAAGTACCCATGCCGTTCAACTTAGGGACATGTGTCCCCAATTTTGTTGATTTGTGTGCATGGCAGCCAAGTATGATGAGTTGG
>VSDK01022380.1:193409-238940 GCA_009767595.1 Symbiodinium kawagutii
GAATGCCGACCACAGAAAAATGCATGGAGCACCCCAACATAGACTAATCCATCATTTTGCGGGATGTTGCCTGGGGTTACATGGGGCATTTGAGCTACAAACAAAGATCTTGTTACTTCCACCATGGAACATAACAAAACCAGTGATACAACAAGATGTGGTTCCCCTTTGTGCACTGCAACGTCATGGAGATACCCCCAAAATTGTTCCACATCACCGTTTCCTCACTCCTTCCAGATATGACGTTCGAATCTCAGGCAATGAGACTGCTAAGCAGAATCATTTGCTGCTTTTCTTCGCCAAATATTTGCCTGTGCACTGGATGCCCCTCAGAATCTTGGTAGCAAAATGCGCGTCCTTCCTGACCTGTTGGTACCGTTTCGGAATCCTGGGATGCCACTGTAGTAGCTGGTTACTGACCACGGATAAGTTATATAGGTTATAATCCACCTAGTATAAAGTTGCTTAATTACTATGAATATCCCAGTTGGAACCCCAACTGCCCCTTACTGCAAATTCAAGTAATTGGATTGTGTAGAAATTCTATTTGGACCAAACCGGTCAGAGTTTGCCTCGCTGCAATCGTCAACCGGACTTGCGAGGACTTATTTTTTGAGACGCCAACAGAGGATCAAAAGCTCGGCTCCTTTTGCAAACACTTGGCTATGGGTCAATATTAACCAGCCAATAATGGGGATAATAAACAAACAATAATAAGGAAAACAAAGGTTAGTGGTGGGGAACCAGGGGTACAGGGTTTTGACCCACAGCCACTTCACCAGTGATGCATTGCCTTTAAGATGGATCGAACAGATGCACTTTACACCGCACCATTCATCACCATCAACCTAACCTGGGATCCACCCCGAGCATAAATCCACCAGCCGGTTGTAGCAGGTAATCATCATGAAGCAATGATCACTCATAAGAAACGAGTCCATGGGTAAGTCGTTCTTCTTGTGGGACTACAAAACTCTTAGTGAACGAACCAGGTTGAACCACCCCTCACATCAGCTCTAGGCTTTATGACGCACCCTCAGTTGGAGGTTTGATGTTGCTGGGTGCCCATGTTGGCATGTTGGACCAAGCGAGTTGATGAATTTGTCCAAGTTTGGAGCTCTACTTTAAACTAATTAAAACTTTGACCTCGCCACCTTAGGAGACGTGGTGCTCTACTCGCATGAGTCCTTTGTGACCGCAGGGAAGTGGTGATGGGCCTCAAGTGTTGTTAGAGCCACCCTTTGGATGAACAATGGTTGTAAATTAATAGTGGTTGATAATCAGTGGCTGAGAACAGTTAATAATGGTCGGTCAATGATTGTAAATAGTGGTTCATAATGGTTGACGATGAGGGGTTATAAGAATAGTGATTATATAGTTAATAATGGTTAATGTTAAGTATATGGTAGTTATGGTGGTTACAAATTGAGTGGTAATAATTGTTTTGTAATGGTACTAATAGCATTAATTTTGGCTACAATGCAATGGTATAATATGAATCCAATCATCAAGTTTTTTGGTTAACAGCTGATCCATGTACTAATGGTAATAGTGGTGTATGTGTAAATAAACTGTTTCATGGCTGATAATGAGTATAATGACCAACAACAAGTAGGCAATATACCAACTCAATGGGTGTGGGTCATAAGCATCAAAAAATTCGTGGGTTCCAAACACAGACGATTCTGGTATCTTTGGGAAGTTGACCTACAGGGTTTTGACCCACAGCCATAGAGCCCTTGGGCTGCAGTCATTTGGGTGGTGGTTTCAAACCTGCTGGGGGAGCGCCTGGGAGCTTGCAAGTCCGCTGGTGGTTTCAAGCATGTCTATTTTCCCTAGTAATTATTGACAATGGGTTGGTTGACTAATATGTTTCAAAGGGATTGAAACCACAGACCAGTTCTGTCTCCGGTAAACATCAAGAAGCCATAGTTCATTCAGAAATATATACATACATTATTGGTTTATAAAATTACTTTGCGGTAATGGGGAAGAATCAAGTGCTCTTCACTACAGCGCTAATTAGTCAACAGACATTAAACATGTACAGTATCTAACAATAATTGAATCGACCTGCTGTCTTACGTCAGTTCCTGCCTCGTCACAACGTGTAGGAACACTGTCATTCATAAGAGAACTATCACAAGCAACAAACAAGTCGATTTATGGGCGTTGTTTTATCAGCACTGCTTTGAATTGCATGAAACAATGACGTATCAAACAAGCAAACCGTCCGGGAACTGGCTGGCAGTTGGGACATGGGCCCATCATGAAGACATGACCTGCCTGGGGTCACCTGGGGTACCCAACGCGGGTGGGGGTCCCGACGCGCTTCTCCAAGGCTGGCGCGGCTTCAGTTCGCCTTCTGCTCCGCCGTGAGTCCTGGCAAAGTGACGCCTGAGATCTTGGCCGCGGTGACCGATCGCATTGCAGCGGCGGACTCTGTCGCTTGGTGATGTGGCGATGCGGGTTCTGGTTGGCACAAGGGGGCAAACACGCGAAGGTAGTGAAGGTAATGATGTATAGAAAGACGATCAGATATTGATTGAGGGTTGAGATACGCCACCAGGTCCAGTTGATGAGCTTTCTCGAGGGATCACTTCTTCACGCATATTGTCAAACAGCCGGCTCACGGTCTGGCCCAGCCGTTCATAACGATGATGAGCGACAGATGATCAACCAGGCGATTTGGTGAGACCAGTGGTGGGTAACTTTATCCTGAACTCGGGAGCGTTGAACTTGGACTCCTCGATTGAAATGATATAGGGAAAAGCTCAGGAAAACAGGTGAGTTTAACAAAGGGCCGAACCGTGCTCAACCAACAGCTGCGTAACATCAACATGGTTGGACCACTTCCCAGCTCCCAACTTGCGGCCACAACCTGGCACCTAGGCCAACGAGTTGGCCACGAAGGCGGACTGGCAGCTGGTGCTGCGTTCCCTGGTGAAGTGCGCCGTGCGCGGTGGCAGAGCCGCGCCGGGGGCAGCGGCCCGTTGCCGGCGGCAAGCCAACATGACGGAGTCACTGGGCTGGTGATGGTTGACCTTGGTGACCAGGTGGTGACCAGGTGGTGGGATGTCATGTTTAGGTCTCACCAACCAGGTTTTTTCACCTTCCAGGGTTGTCAAGGGGTACTCTCTTCGTATCATTGAGCGTTTCGAGTTAATCCGAAAGTTGAGAGTAGTGACCATGACAGGGTCCTTGAAAGAAAAGTCCTGCACTAACACTTAGTGGTGTCCGCAAGGTAGGCCTCCAAGTGATCATCAAAATTGCAGCTGGGCACCTGATCCGCCACGTCATCGTGTTGGGTGTGTTGGCCGGGGCGATCCCTTCATGTGCCGGCGATGTTTGCTGATTTTTAATGAAGGATGAGATCATGAGATCCCCAAATCTCTGATCATGTTGAGACTATCATGTCAGATGTTTGGATGTTTTCTTACACAAGAATAGAATTTCCAACAAACATATGCATTGTAGTCAGAATACGCATATTCTTTCTAGAGATAGCTTGTTTAGTGAAAAACACTGGTTGGTGGTTTTGATGTTTTTATTTTCCCAGTCGTAATCATTAACAAATGATTGGCTGACAAGCATTTTTTCATAGGGGTGGTTCAACCACCAACCAGTCATGATGTGGGGACTCCTGGCTACAAGTTTTGCTGCGCAACTATAGTTGTATCTGCCGTAACTAGTAGTTTCCTTATAGATATCAAATTGTAGATGATCATTATTACCTCGTACAATCATTATTCTATTAACCACATGATTAGCCTCTACTACGAATTGTAGGGGTGGTTCAACCACCAACCAGGGATGGTTCAGCCTTGATGGTTAGGTTTATAATGGTTCAGACTAGTGGAAACAATGGTGAAACAATAGTGGTTGAACATATTGGTGTTTCTCAAAATAGGGGTGCCCCTAAATCATCTAATACTAGTCATTTGTAGTAATAAACCACCCATTTTTGGGGGTCCCCCATTTTGAGAAACCACCATATTAGTTAGTGCATATTGGTTAGTGGTTGAACTATTATTGTTTCACCATTATTCAAACATTATTGGTTCACAATAATGGTTAGTGCTACAAAAAAGTTCCCCCATTTTGGGCCCAGCTGGGTGTATTCGTTAGTGCATCGCTGAGGTCGTCTCTTTTCGCTTTGGCACCCGACGAAGCCACTTTCGTTGCGCGGCTGCGCGCCATCGCAGGGATGTGACCGGTGAAAACGGGGACCATCCCGGCGTCTTCAGAGTGGTTGATCATGGGTTAAGATGGGTCTATGAGCGTTAATAAGGGTTGTAACAGGGGGGGTACCATTTTGATGGGGAACCACTTGGCTTTTTTGGGCATACCCCGGATCAATCAACCAGGGGTTTATTGATCCGAGGTCAATATTAGTGGTTGATCATGGGTTGATGATTGTTCGGGAACGAGTTATGATTATGAAATATTCATTTGGAATCATTAGATGCCATTAATCCATAAGATCGAATCATGGATGGTGGGCTGATGATTAATCATTGGCAGTGCTTCAATATTGATCAATATCAGTCAATATTTATATATCATAGTATACTGCATCAGAATTTATCTTCTTATATTATAATATATACATATGGCATGGTTTTCCAAGCATCATTGGATGATGCTTCGAAGATCTCAGGGCGAGTTCGACAACCAGAGTTACTGCATGTGTCTTCTACCTGGGTATGTGCCAAGATAGTGGAAGCCCCCGCCAACCAATGGTTTCCCACCGCAAAATGATCAATAGCGGCTTGGTGGGGCCCATAATGGTTACCTGTCATGGCTTGGCACATGCTCACCTGTAGCATCGAATCAATTCGCTCCTCTTCATATTTGACTGAATTCGTGATTTTCAGGGATCTGATGCGGCTGAATTATTGTGACACCGTGGCAAGATTCCCTTCTTGTTTGGAAAGTGTGGAGCCAAATACCATCTGGTACACGGGGTGAGTGTGGCAACCTGAAAGGTTTGGGCTCGCAGTTGGCCTCCATTAGTCACCAACACAATCGTTTGAAAGTCTGCCATTGATATCCGAGGTGCCTCATCTTAATGGTAGTCATGTACCAGCAAAACATGGTCATTCATATGTCCAGTGTGTTCACACATGAGCAACGGCTTTTATTTGCACAATTCATTCCAAGTAAAGGGCTTGCACTATTTTTTTTCCTCTCATCCATAGTTAGCTGGTGAGCAAGATGGGTCTGCCTGACCGAACGAGATTTGCTTATATTAGTAGCCATATTCATTACTTCTCTATATAGAAGGTATGATGAAACGAGATCCCCCAAAATGAGGGTATCCAGTCCTGATTGTGTTTCAACTGGACGAGGCCGGGTCCACCCTTCAAAGTAGCGTCAAGAGATCTTGCATGAATAAAAACAGCCGCTCACATGTTGGGTATCAACCATAATCACCGGAGTATTTGAATAATTAATGTTAACCCCGGATTAATAACCCCCTGGTTGATTAATAGGGGGTATCCCCTAAAAGCCTTGGTTTTCCATGAGAATGGTAACCCCCTCAATTAATCAACCTAGGCTTTAACAGTCCTGGCTTAACATTATTGGGATCCTGTTCAAATACTGAGGTATCAACCATAGTATCAACCAATTCTAATTACAATATCTCCTATATTACCCTGTGATTAACCATATTTGTTGGTCATTATCCTCTAGTATTATGATAGGGAACTGTTAATACCTGATTGAGAAGGGTATCAACCTACATTCCCGACCTTAGTTAATCACCTAACTGGTATCAACCTACATTTTTTATGATTCCCTAATCCTGTTCAACCGTAGCCACTGGGGTATCAACCCCTGGAGTAGGTCTTGGCATCAGCGATGGTCCAGGAGTCAACGGTGAGCCATCGAAGCCCCAAGGCCATTCTCCTACCGTTCTGCGATACCACGGGGCCATTGGAAAAGGATGGAAGCACGGTGCCCCCGGCGTTGGTTGGAGGGCCATGGTGCTGGAGTTGGGGGTTGAGTCAATCATTAAGCATAATTAGTTGGTTATTGTTAAACATAGTGGTAGTTGCCATAGCTCCCAGAGCCAACCAACAAAGCCATAGTGGATCAGAGTGGTAACAACATGTGGGTATGGGTCAAACTTATGAATCCCAATATCGCCATTGATAATGGAAATCTACTCTAAATCAATGGTTTTTTGGGTGCCAATATTCTGGCACATACCCAATGGGTTATCGTTAAACATACTCGAAGTGACATGTGGTGGTTTCTCAAAACAGGGAACTCCAAGAATGGTTGGTCTATAGCCATAAATGGTTCATATTGGATGTTTTCGGATTGGGCCCATTTTGATAAACCATCATATGGTTGTTAAACATAGCATTCGCCGAACATATTATCGTCAATTGTCTTTAACAGATGTTGAAATATAGCAAGCAGCAAACACTGATCAGAATAATGGGTTATCGTTGAAGATAACCCTTACTAATCATGGTCAAGTGATTGTTGTCAATCACAATTAGTTGATATAAACAAGTTGTTGACTCAAATATGTGGAATCAATTCCAATGGTGATTATACAACTTGGAAGTTTCTTCAGTTCGGTTGTATGGGTACGTGCCAAACCATAGTGATACCCCCAGTCAACCAATGGTCCCCATTTGTTAAATGATTCTTAGCTTTGGTGGGTTATAACGGTTACCCTATGGCATGGCACAAACCCATGTGAAAGCTGTCAAATTGCTATGGAATCCACACCCACTGTCAAGGCATTTGCAGTGTCCTACCTCAGGGCATGGCCAAAAGTCAGGATCGACCAGTGAGCCATGTTGGAGAATCACTAGCGACCGGAGCTGGAATGTTTGGGTGAATATTGTTGATGGTTAACTACAGTCAATAGTGGTTATATATGAGGAACAATGCTAAGCTATATGCTAGTTGATGGTTCTAAACAGCTTTTATTATCCCTCCTATTTGAAATTGTTAAATATAGTGGATTGACGAGTATGTTTCGAAGGTGCTGGCAACACAAGCAGATATGGAAGTGTCAGAAATGCCCGACTAATTGTTTTCTATGTGTACATGCGTGTGGCGATTTTACCAGGAGAAAGTGTAAATATGTGGAAATATGCCGGAGAAAGTGTTACACTTTGTCTATTCTTTTTCAATATTTTCAGTGGTGTTGAAATTATATCGTTTTTGCTCTTGCTGGTATGTCCATGTTGATGCCTATTACAAATCCTATAACCTGGGCGGTGCCTTATCCCATTCTCCTTTGTCGTGCATATCACCAATTTCTTCGGACCCACCTCTCTAGCACGCAGGCAGCTCAAAATTGTTTATGTTCTCCCCAAGTTGGTAGTGTCTCAACATAGGGGTACCCCAAAAATGGTTGGTTTATTGATTGGTTTATTACTAATTGTAGATGACGAATATCGAATGATTGGGGGGTACCCTTATGGCTTGATAAACCACTACTTGTGTAAATTCACCCACATGACTAAGTGCAGCACATCCAAGTTGCAGATCCCAGTACTCACTTCGATGTTTGATCAGATCTTGTTATATAATGACTAATATGATGATGTTTCACTTAATGGTAATTCATGGTTGATAAAATGTTGATAATATGATAGCATAAGAATTTGAATAATAGTTACTAACGGCTACAATGTGGATCCCCAGTAGTTACAAGTTGGGTTAGTTCATCCCCTATAACTGGTAGTTACCCCTACTTGAGTCAGTTATAAACCAGCCTAGTTCAGTGGTTGGCGGCCCACCTGGCGCATTTCCACCCCGCTCTGCCGGAAGGTGCTCCATTTAGCAGCGTCCAAGAAATGGTGCCATGCAGTGGAGACTCGGGCGATGAACTCTTGTTGCGTTGCGTGTTGAGAAATGGTCGCAGTGGACGGTTTGGCGTTGATGGGATGGTTGTTGAGTTTTGATTGATGGTTGATGCTTGGTTGTTGATTGGTGATGGTTGGTTGGTTGATGTTGATTGGTGATGGTTGGTTGATGTTGATGTTGATTGGTGATGGTTGGTTGGTTGATTGTTGATTGGTGATGGTTGGTTGGTTGATTGTTGAATTGTTCGCTGTTTGGCGATGCGTCTCTTTTTGTTGCTGATTGTAATTTGTTGGTTGTTGACGGTTGGTTGGTGCTTGTGTTGTTATTGGCTGTGAATTGGTCGAATCCCCATGGTTCAACGTGTAACTCACAAGCGTGTTGGATTGACCGTGGGTCGTGTCCAAGCTGGCTGTTCCCAGCTGGTGCCCTGGATTGGTTTTGAGCAGTTCTGGGAATGATGATGGTTATTGTGTAACTAGCAACAGTCAGACTTTTATCAGGGTTGCTGAGAAAACGCCAGTTTTTAATTCATGTTTGTGCAGAAGCTAAGATATGTCCGAGAGGAGGAGGCTTTGATTCATGCTGCTTCCCCGTGAAAGTTTCGCCCCATTTTTTGGTGAGTTTGTCAGCATTTACACTCTGGTAGACTGCCCTAGCAATGGAAAACCACCAAATCTTATAGAGAAGCCTTTGAAAAACATTTATAACTGGTGGATTTTCCATTGCCATGTTACTTCACCTATTGTTTGCCATGGTCTAAGCCAGTTCTCAGGAAAGCTCCCTGCAGGGGGCGCCTGCGCTGAATGCCCGGCGGAATGTGGTGAAGATGCGCGGACATTCCTCCCAGGCGACAGAGACCAGCTGGTGGTATCCCGAGTTGGCCCTTTAATGCAAGGGACAGGTGCTAGGAGCGGCGCCCAGGAGTGGCCGAACCCAGCAGCTATGGTAGTTAAACAATGGGGAAGAATGCCTTGTGGTTGAGTGTCGTCAATGATTGGTTAAGAATGAGGAATCATGACTGGTTGTGCTTGATGATGGTGAATAAACCATGGCTAAGCATGGCCAAAACCAGACATCCACATTTCGTAGGGACGATGTATGACGATGTGCAGCCGCTGACTGCACTACGGGTTCTGTAAAATGATGGTTAACAATGGTCAATGACGGATGAATAACATATGAATGGTGATGTCATGATGGTTGTTTATTGTTAATGCTACTTAACAATGGTCAATGAACAATAAACAGGCAATGATCCTTTATTATTAACGGTTGATGATACTTTCTTGATTGGTCAATGATGCTCCATAGCTGCTGAGCAGCCAATGCATTTTCCCAGCAATTCGAGACTTGCAACTATACTCTGGGCGTCCAAGCCTTGGACGTAATGTTTCCGCAGTTTTACATGCTGTTGGCTTATTGTTGGCTGTCATCCTCCACATATTGTTGACCAGCTTTAAACTCTGTTGATCATGTGTGTAACCCATGTTGACAATTTGCTAAGTTTATGTTTTTTTCAGTTTCGCAAAGGTCATTTGCGTTGGTTGGAAGGTACTATACCCACTAGACTAGTTGGTCATTGCTACGATCATGTTCCGTAGCTACCATTCCCCACTAACTGTTGGCCGAACGATATGATTGCTCACTGCTTTTGCCGTGACATATGCATAGGAATTATAGAATGCCGGCCCCTAGCAACCCATAAGTGGACATGACTAGAGCAATTACCGCTTCTGGTAGTAGATCCAACTACCTCTTTGGCGCAGATCTCAACCACGCTTCTGTGCCCTTTGTCCCTGGAGGAGTTTCCCAAGTGCCCAGACCTTGATCATTCGAAACTCGTGGTTCTACCAACGCAGATTGTTGATTGTATTGGCTCGTCCCCTTCATACTGCAAAAGCCCTGATTTTTTTACCATCACTGGCCATCAATCTTTGCCGTCCTCAATCATCATGAACACCATTTCTGTGTTCATCATGACTTATCATTTGGCCGATGGTTTAACCAAATGTATGATCAAATGGTTCGTTGGTAAGCATATTTTTCATAGGTCGACCACCAACCAGTATCATTGACCATGTTGAAACATAAAGATCAACGTGAAACATCATGAAACATCATGAACCACCGAGAGCACGCCGCTTTCTATGGACCACCGCGCCAGCACATGCTGAATATGACTGCGTTGCATGAAGCTGCTTATGTCCTGAGCCCAGATCCTCGGTGAGGTGGATGGGCACACAGCAGTGGATGACGCTTCATGCCGGTGTTTGATCATAGAATTCATTTCGATTAGTGTGCAGGGTGATGAACATTGGTTGCTTGAATGGATGATCACTTGGTTGGGTGCTTGATTGGTTGGTTGGGTGCTTGGTTGGCTGCTTGGTTACCTGGTTGCTGGGTTGGTTAGTTGCTTGGTTGGTTGGTCGGTTGGTTGGGTTTCATGGATGCCGCGATGGGAACCCGACCTTAGCTGCCTATGAAGACAGGGCCAAGCCAAAAGCTTCGCCGGGGGCTTGGACAAGGGGGTGAACTGTTGGGTATCAAATGTTTGGAAGCTGAGGGGGGGTGATCCAATGCAACTTTTTGGGATATGGAAGTTTTGGGTATTAAACATTAGAGTGTTGCCAAGCTAATTTGACAACTGACGGGGGTCATTCTATAGCTCAAGGCTTTGTAAGAGTAGGCGGATGGAGTATCTTGGTAATTGTGATGGTCAACAACAACAACAACAACAACAACAACAACAACAACAACAACAACAACGACAACGACAAGGACAACGAAAACGACAAAGACAACGACAACGACAACGACAACGACAACGACAACGACAACAACCACCACCAATCCCAGATACTGTAGGATGGTGGATATTTACCCCAATATTCACCTCTGAAATGACCCCGGTTTGTTGGTCAGATATGCCCTACATTGAGTACTTGGGGACTGGATTGTGCCACGTGGTTTGAAGGATATCTGAAAATGTTTGGATTCCGAATGATAGGACTCCCGGACTCCTCAACAACAAGCTTCTAGCTGCAGGCTGCAGGTGTTTTTTGTTTTCCGTCAGCTGTTTCCTTGCCATTTGCAACAAACATGAGACCCCATATTGCACGGCCAGGTTTTGGTTGCACCGTTTGGCTACTTAGGTGCTAATTGCCATTTGTTCAGCATGTTGTTCCACTGCAAATTCTGGATGCTGTCAATCATGCTCAACAATGCTTTGGTAATGGGTAGACCAGTATACCAATAGTACCAGCAACTAATGAGCAACTGTTGGTAAGAATCCTGTCTATCAGTAGTAGCAACCAAAATATAACAGCAACTGTGTACCGAAAAAAAAAAAAAAGTAGCTAAAGAGCCAGCAATAAGCCACCCAGAACCTAGATCCTGGTGCCGGTATATTCACCTACATCGCTGGGTCATTTATGGTGGTATATGGTGGTACATTCGGGCATACCAATGGAGTATCTGTGTATCATTTATCATTTAGTGATTACTGATTACTCCTTAGTGTTGTTTTTCACTAAATTCATAGTTGGCTACCCATTATTAAGCACGAATCAACAATTACTCGATCCTTCACCTGTCATTTACCCATAAAACGATCCCAGTTTTTATATAGGTATACATTTACAACTCATCTTGGGAGGTGGTACTCTGAAGAAATGTTGCTCCATTCAGCTCACTTTGATGGCACCAGGATTGCATCAAGATCTTGTTGGCACATGGTGCTGACGCGAATGTCATGGCCGCCATGGAAGTCATGGGCTATTCCATGGGCACATCAGCTGAAAGTGTGAGGGGGTGTCTTTGGTAAGCATGGTCCATGGTTATAACCATGTTTATAAGCTGAGTGGGGATCACCAGAGGTTATAAACGACCCCGATCATAGCCTTGGTTGCAGTATCCTGCCGTGCTAACATAACCTGGTTGCCTGTAAACTCCTCTATTTTCGGATCTTTTACCAATTGAATACCCATGAGTTTTTGGCTTCCTGGTTAGTTTACCATAGGATAAACATCGTTAGAGCATGCTAGAGCCAGGGTTATACCATTGGAAGTGGCTAGTGACCAGGATGTGCCATGATTATCCAGGAACCATCAACTCTGTACTTGTCATACGGTTGCTGCCAGTGGTTTGTGAATGTGTCCGTGGGTATGGTACACCCATTGATGAAAAGCTAGCATTTTTAATTTTCACAGTAGTGGGGCAGTTGATTGCCGCACACATTTTCGGGACGGATTTCCATCACCAATCAAATGTTTGCGCAGCTGGGCACCATGGTAAACAGCCTTATGAGTTGGTGTACCAACCCCTATGAGTATGGCGAATGTACCCCAGCTTCCTAGTGGTGATGCTGACTTCCAATGAGTCCAAGCCACAGAAAGTCATGGGACAACATCACCCTGACAGCTTGTGAAAACCAGCGAATCCTTCGGCGATCGGTTGGGATTTGGGGTTGGTTGACTGCCACCTGGGGAGTGACAGTGATCAACCAGTCGTTGGTGGTTGGTCAAGCGCAAGCTTTCATGCAATTGCTGGATCATTCCGGCTTTCCCCTGCGCTTTTGACCAAAAAGCAAAGTGATGAACCAATTTTTGGTTGATAAATGCTAAGTCGTCTTTTCTGAGGTGTTTTTCGAATCAAGCAAATGTTATTTTTTCATGGATGAAGAAGTGGGTTGGTTGATGTTTTGTGTTGATCATGAACCGGCAATGTCAGCTCACGACTTCAACCACTGATGTACCAAACCCCTTGGATGGTTGGTTTAGCTTGGGTCTGATTTTTTTGGAGCAGCTCCGGACCTAAGTGGGTGATTGGCTTGAAAAAATGTCACTTTTCAGCACAGGGCATGCAGCTCCGCATCTCTGTAAGGACAAGTCCAACCAATCACTCTGAGTAACTTGTCCCAAGCAAAGATTGCACAAACATTTTCTCATGGTCTTCAATCAATCCTGATAAGACCTATCGCACACTAAAGGGTACAGTACATGCATGGTAAAAAGGACAGGGATCCCAAAATTGGTTTGTTTATCATAAGATATGTTGTAGCTTGGAGGGATTTTTGGGTTCCCTATTTCAAGAAACAACCCTGTTATGGATCACAAACAATGACGGCTGCATTTGTTTTGTTATATCTTGACACATGCTATAGTGAACATGATGTCGGTTTTGTTGCATGGTACCGTTCGTTTATTTTGTATGGCCCGTTTGTTGATCGCCCCCTTCCGATCGTCCCCTTCCCTCTGAGGCATGCCTTTCGAACAGGCGGAAGGTTTCGTCGAAGATATTGGTTTGCTGCAAGATGTCTCGCCGCTACATTTCGCCAGTGACGGAGGATGTGTTCAGTGCATCTGGGTGAAGCAACCAGCAGTGTGCAAACTAGATATGAAGATGACCGCGTTCTAGAAGGGTGCTAACCCCCAATGCAAATACTGTTGATTGTTTTCAATTTCAGGTTCGCCGTGGCTATGGATGTACTCATGTGAGCCCTGCGACTCACCCCACCAAAGAGACTCTGTCCCACATGTCAGGTTTTACAGTCGTTGTGCAGTCGTTTGCGTCGTTTGTCAATGCATTTTATGTATTAACAAATTGTTGATGTGCACTTATCATATCTAGTCCTCAAAGCTGTGTGTAGGTGTGCGTCTAGATACATGGATCAGCATAGAGGACTAGGATAGGGTAAGATACTTTGGCTGGTGCTGGCGCTGGTGATCATGGCTATGAACTTGAGATCCCTATAACCATGGTGGATGTCACCAGTCACCAGCACTGGCACATCCAAGTACTTGGTTGGTTGTTGAAGTATTATTGTTGGTGATTATCCCCTGTTAGCCGTTTTAAAATCCTAATTCATCGTATTTAGTTGTTTGGTGGTTTCGCCACTATTGGTTGGTTATTTTATGTTTTATCATTAATTATTAATTATCCCCTATGATTAACCACTATGATCCCCAACCATTGTTGGTTATATCCCTCATGATTATATATTTGCGGTCAACAATATATAAATGTATATGTGTATCTATATATATATATATGTATTTACATGATAAATTGTGGCCATATCATTAATATGAAATTAATATCCCCCATGATTTACCACTATTGGTTGGTTATTATCCCCTGTTGACCGCAAGTTCATCCCCTGTAAATTCCCACCTCCCAGGTATAGAGCTCCTAGTATCGCAGAACGCAACCGCCGTGGATGCCCAGCTGCTCTTGATGCAGAATAGGCGCGGCGACGAAAGACCGGTAAATTGATTACATATATCATATATCATATATTTATGTATGTACAGTATATTTGATCTACATTTTTGATATATTCTATTTGATCTATCATAATTGATTATTTAGAGTATAGCCTCTGATCTACATTTAGAGTATAGCCTCTGATCTACATTTAGAGTATAGCCTCTGTATTTTTATTGTTGATCCATATTCAGGCACTGTGTATATATATATATATTATAAATGTAGATATACAGAGTATTTTATTTATGTCTACAGTCTATATTCGTATGTATATTTTTATTTACATATATATGTAGATAGAACGATATGTATACAGGTGGATAAGGAGGGTTGGCACTGCAGTGGCTCAAGAGCTGAGCGCAATTTGAATGTAGAAATGCCGTCAGATCTTCACCTGGACCGCGTTCGGAATTTCTGGGCTGCACCTCGGACATCAAATCCCCAGAGCCAGGGCTTGGGAGTCGGATTGCCATTGCGGTGTCGCTTCCAAGTGGCAGTGAAGCATCAATCCCAGGGCTTTCCACGTCGTGAGGGACTGGTTCAAGTGCTGACAAGGGAGTCGTTCGGACAGAGGTTCTTCAAGCCTGCAACAGACACGGGGCATGCGTTGACCCACCTCACGGACTTCTTGGAAGCTTCAGGTATTCAAGATGGGCATTGACAGCAGTTCTGCAACGACCAAAAGTAGTGGCAACAGACCGAGCTTTCGCAATGTGGTGCTGTGGAGGTGAGAGGATTGTTACTTGGGGCGATCCAAATGATGGTGGTGACAGCTCTGCAGTGCAAGGTTATCTCCGGGACGTGCAACAGGTGCAGGCACCGCCTTTGCTGCCATCATGGGCAACGGATCAGTGGTCCACTGATCCGTCGCCCATGATGGCAGCAAAGGAGTGGTTACTTGGGGCGCCCCGAATCGTGGTGGTGACGGATTTGCAGTTCAAGATGAGCTCAGGAACGTGCAACAAGTTGAAGCCACACATGGTGCCTTCGCTGCCATTTTGGGCGACGGGTCAGTGGTTCCGAGAAGCGGTGACAGCTCCATAGTTCAAGTTGAGCCAAGGAACTTGCAACAAATTCAAGGGGCACATGCTGCCTTTGCTGCCATCCTGAGCGACGGGACAGTAGTTTCCTGGGGGAAGCCAGATGATGGTGGTGACAGCTCTGCAGTGCAAGGCTATCTCGGGGACGTGCAACAAGTTCAGGCCGCAGGCACTGCCTTTGCTGCCATCTGAGGGCAACGGGTCAGTGGTTGCCTGGGGCGACCGCAAGTTTGGTTGTGACACCTCTGCAGTTCAAGATGAGCTCAGGAACATGCAACAAGTTCATGCTACAACCCTTGCCTTTGCTGCCAATATGGGCAACGGATCGATGGATCCGTTGCCCAGAATGGCAGCAAAGGAGTGGTTACTTGGGGCGCCCCGAATCGTGGTGGTGACAGCAAAGGCTGAGGCAACAGATTCAGCCTTTGCTGCCATCCTGCGAGATGGGTCAGTGGTTACCTGGGGCGATCCGAGCTATGGTGGTGACAGTTCTGCAGCTCAAGATCACTTCTCACTCTGATAGTTGTCAATGCATATGTCATTTGCCGGACTTTGCCTGGATGACTTTGGTTTTGATGTTGCACTTACAGGGCAAGCCTATGTCAGCCATCGGGAAGTGTTTCGCAAACACGTGATATTGTCCATCAATTCTGTAGCCTTGGCTTTTTTCACAGTAAAGACGTGAGTGCCGCAGGACTGCAGCTGCTGATGCAACAGCCAGCAGTGCAAACACTGATGCTGGCCACTGATTTAGTCATGGCTGACAACCATGCTATCATGGTCATGTTGGCCAATCTTATGGTTGATACAGAGGGAATAGTTGGATCCGTTGGGAGTCACATCATGAATAGTTTGATTAGCATCACCATGTTTATTGGTATACACATTGGTTACATAATTAATTTGTATTGATTTTCAAAACATATATTATATGGGCTTCTTAAAATAGGGTACCTCCAAATCGTCCAATATTAGCCATTGATAGTGATAAACCATTCATGTTTTAGGTTCCCCATTTCAGAAACCACTCAATATGCATATTTACAATAGTGTATACATCAGTGTATTCCAGGGCTAAACGGTGAACGCCAGCAGCGGATAGTCCGCCCCAAGATGTGCCGTCCAAGTTCTCGGAGGTTCACAGCAGGCTTGTTTGCTGAAAGGAAGTGGTTAGCAATGCCTAGGGTTGTTTGGTTACTAGAAGTGCTTAGCAATGCCACTTAGAGGTGGTTGCTAAGAGGTGGTTACTAGAGGTGGTTACTAGAGTGGCAGGAGATGGAGAACACAGACCTACGGAGTGGTACCCCCCCGGTTATAAAGCTGGTTTATAATCCACCTAAGTATAGGTATATCTACCCTAGTTACAACCTAAGTTGAATTTCTGGGGGAACCCCTCTGTATCTCCAGAACCGTGAGTGGCCAGAAAGAAGAAAACCTCTACAAGGTGGGCCCCCAGTAGTTATAAGTTGGGTTATAACCCCCTATAACTGGTAGTTACCTCTAGTTACATTAGTTGTAAACCAACTTATACTGTAAGTGGTTGGGGGCCCACTTTTGTAAGGGTCCAGATCTTAGTGATGAAATACTTCATAGCTCCATTGAAGCCAAGCTCCTGCCGAGGCTGATAGGGTAACAGTGCATACCAATCGCTCCTTTCAGGGTGCCCACTGGGCATGATGAGCCGGGGGCCATGGTTGTCATGAATCTCGGTGGGGACTCCTAGCTAGATAACTTGGCTTCGGGGAAGTACCATCTATGGGGTACCACTCTGTACTACAACGTTCAGGCTCACAAGAACCGGGCCGTGCACTGCCGCGCACCGTCCACGTTTTGGGGTTCCTGCCCTGCTGTAACACGAGCTAAAACCATACAATGCCGGCCCAGTTACACAAGCTACCAGTTGATTTTAACTCTCTCAATCCGTCTATGTGACAAACTTTGTGTGTGTGTGTGTGTCAGTCTGGGACTTGCAGCAGTTGATTTTAACTTGGGCAAAGAACCAGTTTTTTGCTTCAAACGATCGCTTCTTGGACAGCAAATCTCAAGCAAGAAATCTAAGTGCCTATGGCCCTGCCGGGTGGGTGGTTCCCAGCAGTAGTAAGTCATCATGATTTGCCATTTAACGAGCTAATTTATGATCAACAGAAATAAGTTGATCTCCCATTTGCGGATTATGGTCAACATTATACTGCTGATATGGTTGTCAGAGTGCTACGTATACATCTACCATTTGGTGGTTTTGTTCACCAACAGCTCGGGGCTTGGGCCATGGGGAGCGGGCGGTTTCGGTTCGGTCGGCGTCAGGTTGTCCTGGAACCTGGGCAAAGAAAGCAATCTCTTCAACTGCAGCCTGCGGCCACTGGACTTGGCCTTCCAATCTGGCTGCAGGGTGCGCCTGGCTCAGGGCGGCTAACGTGGGTCAAGGATGTGAACCCATCGGATGTTGAACAACCCAGCTCGAAGGGGTGCTTATAACGGATGTGAACAACCAGCAGACAGGATACCATCGAGGTGCAGTTTTGTTTTTTGCCAGTTTTGAGGCCGAAACGTGAGTGTGAAACGCAGAGGTTTCGTATATCCATGGTGCATGTAGTAGTAGATTAGGTGTTGTGTAGGTGTTTGTTCCCCATGATTGTGCAGGGTGCTGGGAGTGATGTTGAGCCTGGATAATTTACTCAGAAAGTGAATGAAGAAAACTAATACTTATCAGTTTCTACCCTACTACCCCTGATGGATCATTGTCACCATGACTGGTGTGGAGCCAACTAAGGAGCCTTGGCCAGTGCTATCATGGCCACCCATCCGCAACAGGACTGCGTTCTGGCCCTGCTCCGCGCTGGTGCTAACAGCGAACGGTGGCTCGGCGCTGTGGGCTCGTTCAGTAGGGTTGGGTGGTACTAATCTTGTAGAAATAGTGTACCAACATGATTCGCAGCTGTTTAGCTGGTGGATTCAAATATTCTTTATTTTCCCTAGTAGTGATTAACAAATGGTTGGTTGACTGATATTTGTCATAGGGGTTGAAACGACCAACCAGGCCATTATTCGCATGATGATTTGGATGATTATTAACATGATTAGTATACCAGTCTCATACCAATCTTTATTAACAACCACGATTTTGGTTTGTCAATGTGGAGCCTGCTCCTTGTTGGGAATGAGATAAGGAATGATTACGCAGCAAGATGTTGGTTGACCTACTGTATAATAACCCACAGATTGGTGGCCTTTCGCAAAGTTCTCATTTTCTTGGGACTGGTTTACTGAAATTACATGCACTGTCCCAAATGCTTAGGTCATGTACCAGCAGAAAGTTCTTGGGACCATTAGCAACAATTCATCCACTTGACTGATTGCGGGGCTATATCCAAGGTGATAGCCATTACCAATAGCTACTAGGGGATGTCTCCAACTCGGAGAGACCTGCCAACAACCAGTTGGGGATACCGCTGAAGTTGCTACATCCCCTTGTTCATGATTGTTGGCATCCAGCCGCACCATTGGATCACGAGCAGCCCAGCGCAAAGACCCCCAAAAAAGGCAGAAGGGCCGCTCTCAGGGATGTAAATCGTTGGTGTTTAAGACACATAAGACCTTGTAAATCTCAAAACAATGGTAGTTGAACATCCTGAACATCCCCCGCTCACCTTCATCGCTCGTTTTCACTGAGTTGCAGGGTGTTCAGGTGCATGTTTTTTTTTTCTGATCCAACTCAGCTGAAGTGGATAGCCTTCCATGTCCGCAGCGTTGCTGCTGTGGAACGTTTTGGTCTTGTAACTGTTGGCTCTAACAATGTCCCTGCCTACAGCCCCCCGCATATGCTTGCAAGTGCACAACTGAGTGGTTTCGGCGGTCAATGTCAGCAAAATGACTGTGGAAGCTACCAGGTAGATGACAAATACCACCATTGGAATTTGAAGCTATGCTTTCAACTGGTAGGTGTATCTGGCCGGTTGATCAACAGGGCGATGCGAAGGGTTTGATCGTAGACCTGAGATATGTCCAGGAAGTTGCGCTCCGGGGGCATCCCCTGAGGTGAGCATTACTAGTGGCCATGGTAACCCATCAATAGACCCTTAAACCAGGGTATTAGGTCCATCCTCAGGTGCCAGAAACCACGGTTTTGAGAATCAGAACGCTGCAGGTTGACTCTTCCTGAGCTCGAAAGCAGTGAGGATGAAACCTCCCCTTTGCTCCTGGGCGTGAACGAAGGAGGGTTTCTATGGGATGTATACACCGTGGAGGTACCCTGTGAGTGAGTGATGGTTTGCCCATGAAACACCATGATCACCCGTGTGGGGCAGCTCCACGGTACTGGCGCCTACAACCAGTTTCAGTGGCTGGTTGTGGTGCACTGGGGAAATTCACAGGGCCGGCATTTCCCCAGCAGGGAAACGTTTCGGGAATCCAAACTGTCACATGGGATGTTGTCACCAGGTGGAAAGGTAGTGGAAATCCTGTTTCACAACCACGATGCAATCATCAGTCAACCTTGCAATGTGGAAAACAGATCAGTGAATAGGAACATTGCCGGGAAATTGTTACATGGAATGTTGATCATTGCATGTCAAACTACCTGAGGATATGTTGAAGTATGCCGGTTGTTCCTGAAGGCAATGTTGATGGTTGTTTGAATATGGTACTTGTTTCAAGCGCAAGGGATATTGCCTAGCTAATCCCAATTAGGATTTGTGCTGTATGGGTTCGAAATGTTGTTGTTTGGTAGGCAGCTGCCAGTGTTTTACATAGATTCCTTACCCCTAACTAACCCCTTCCTGACGCCCCGCAAAAGTGCATCGATTTCCTGCAAATGCTTCCGGATTGGGTGGAAGGAAACGCACTGCTGTCCCAACCGATCCATTTGGCATTGATTCTTGTAGGATATGTGTTTTGCTTGTTGTTTAGTATCGTATATGAATGTATATCTCAATTCCATTTGGGTTTCTTGTCAAAACTGTTCCTGAAAATCACCAACAGAATTGAACCTTTCACATGAGTTATTCATATTACAAGCGCTGTGTCAGTTTGACATGGGATTTTTTTCGTAGAACTGTGTTAATGTCGAAGTCCGGCCCTCGCAGATTCGAACTCCTGCCAGATGCGAAGCTGAGCAGATGCAGAGGTGGGGCGGTGGTTACCCATGGTGGCCCGTGGTGGTGTAACCCCCCCAGCAGTTTGATTGGTTGGTGATCCGATTTGCAGCTGCGATCCTCATATCATCTTATATCTACCGACCAGGCCCCAAGAAACCCTCATCTACCCACTACCATGAACCCCCAGACACCTTGAACAAGTGTGAGTTTTAGCCTCCAATACATGGGTTATAAATGCTTATAATCTATCAAAAACATGGCCCGGCACTGCCCGGTACGCAATCTTCACCAACAACTCCAAGAGCTCGAGTCAACATGGGTCTGACCTCACCGCGCCAGGTTGGTACGCGCGCAAGGGCGGCGGATTGCTGGCGTCGCTTCGGCTCATGGCCAACCTGGGAGACAATCAGTGCCTTGTCGTTGACGGCGATTTTGCGGCGGTTATGAACAACCAGCTGATGGTTTTAACAACGGTTCATAAGGGTTAAACATAGGGGATCTTCATGGTTAATAAGGGTTTAACCATGGTTGATAAGGGTTAACTGCTTGGTGGTTTCAAACATGTTTTATTTTCCCTCGTAATGTATATAACAAATGGTTGGTCGGCTAATATTTTTCATAGGGGTGGTTCAACCACCAACCGGCCAGCCGTTTGCAGTTGATAAGATTTGGTTGTCAGTAGGATATAGCTGAGTCATGATTTATGTTGGTTAAGTATAACTCTTTGAAGTCAGTTTGTCAAGAATGATTCATGATTTATATTGGCTAGGAGGGTCTTCATTCGCAGTGGAATGGTGTTGATTTTTTGATCAATTCATTCAATCAACATGTTTGATTTTGCACGATTGATGGGGTTGAATCATCTTGAACCCACCAGCAATCCCTCAACTCCATTGATGGACGGTCCAGCCTTGTATGTATTACACAAGTAAAACTCACATCATTTCGATCTTCCATTGGGAACTATCAAGTTCCTTTGAGCAAACTGAAATTTGTTGGGATCTTCAGCTACCCCCCTTGGATGGGGTTGTTTTGAGCCATAGCCAAATCAACCCGAGCAGTGGGTGTACTGACATTGAATGGTTTGTTTCATGGGTCAGCTGCAAATGGAGATGACATCAACAGAACCAGTGGGACACAAGTGACAGAGATGGTCTGATGGAAGCCTCTACACAAAGCTGTGTTCGTAACAGGTCGGCAGCAGCAACGTCACGCAAAGTCCTGACTATCCGTGGTGAACATCCCTATTGCGAATATGTGAACTGCGAATAGAAGGGCACAATACTTCTGTGTGGATTTCAGATCTGTTGCCATGGGTAGGAATTGAGCCATGATCGAATCTCAGGTTGATATGCATACATTTTGATTTCAAGGGGCTCACTACTCACTCCCAGATCCTCCATGTACGGTTTTTACCTCTATTTAGATTATGTTCTGGGCACATGCTGGGAAGTACACCATACTGGGTGTATTTGGCAGCTTGGTTCAGCCCAGCAAGCTGGAAACTCACCAACGATGTTCAAGCATGGGCCATGTCGGCAGACCGGAGTAGTTACCCTGGTAATGTTGGTTTCTGATTAGTGTACCCCACCTAAAGTAATGAAAATAGATGAAACCAACAGGTAGATACTAATCAGAAACCAACATTAATAGGATCAACCATGGTGAATGGCACTGATGTGGGCCTCAGGTTTGCTCACAGCTGATGCCTTCATACGCCGCGTCCGGGTTCGAAAAGACGCCTGAGCGAAAACCGGTGGAAGCTGTTGAGCAAAGCTCTGGTGGTCACAGCCAAGGTAAGGATGGTGAAGTGAAAGGGGTTAATTACCATAAAAAGGATGCAAAAGGGGTTAATATAAGGGTTAATCACCATGGCTAAGGAAAGGATGGTTGAGTAAGGTGGTCAAAGCCAAGGTAAGGCCAATAGAGTTGTAGTATATAGAACAGGTTGAAATCGTTCAATCTTGACTCGTATTGAATAACGGATAACAACAGTAATCCCCCAGGGTTACAGAATTGGTTGGAGCATTGGTTCTAATTGCTCAAAATTCAATGATTTGCACTGGAATTACTAGAAATATTAGTCGAGATTTCCGTTGTTGTTGATGGAGGAGTTCTTCCAGTGTTCAACAACACTTGATTTTGTTTCGTATAGGGGATAGTGAACGGCGCCCACATTGTATCAACCAACATCAATACAGCTGATAGTGACAACCATTCAATTGTGGACTAACCTCCCTATTAGAACTTAACTGTTGTTAATTTGACATTAGCTAGTGAATAGTAACAATTAATGCCCACGTATTAACCAAACGATAGCAATCAGCAAATGAATGCTGACAACAGCACCAAATCATCTTATATAACCATTATAGTCACAAATTAAGCGACAATACTCTCAGTGGGTGGTAATAAATCTCCCATGCTGTTATATGATTGGTATATCCCCTAGTATTGTTGGTTATACTCCCCTATTATTGCCATTAACCAGCAAGTTATTAACGATGGTTACCAATCAGCAAATCCCTTTTGAACAATCGATCATTCCCTGTTATCAAGCATTATATTGTAATTGATTATATTATTAACCATTCTTGTCCATGGTTCACTAGTAAGTACCAAATCCCCTATGTCGGCATATGGTTGATATATCCCAAATGAACCAGCTAGTTAAGCATGGAACCAATCAACTATTATTGACTATTGTTTCCTAACCAATCCCGTAGAAATCATTGATGCCAGTACCAGGCTAAACTATCAGGTCTTAAGCCATTCACCAAAGTCCCTAGAACCAATCCCCTATGAATACAGGCTCCGGCAGAATTTTAGAACAAATCATTTGTGTGGTAAACACCGGTTTTTGGCCACCGATGCGACTGACAAATTTTATCACCAAATCGATCAATTACCGAAGCTGTTCTATATTTTTTTTGTGTTCTATAGTTAACTTTTTAGGGGTACCATGATGATTGGTGTACATAGTAGTTGAAAAGGGAGGACCTGGCGTTTTTTTACAACTTTGTGTAGGGCGGTCCAAACCACAGGATACCGACACAACTAGAGAACATGCAGTTTTCGGGTCTCCAAGGCAAATTCCCACAAATATGCAGGACATCTCAATTATGGAACACCAGCAGGAATTTTGGAACGACCACTTTCCAAAGTGTCAATTTTAAGAGAAAGACCCCCAATAACTTTGATCCTATATATGCAGGAATCAGGAATTATGGAACCGACACCGAAACTAATCACTGGTATTTTACCCACCCCCTTGACTGACAAATTTTCCGTTCTAAAAATTTGTCGGAAACCATAATCAATGATTCTATTTGATTCCCTAGTAACCATCATTATTCCCTAGTACCAGCTAGTATATGGTTGGTATATCCACCATGAACCAGCTAGTTGCATGGAACATCATGGAACCAATCCCCTATGAATAACCAATTATTCCCTATTATTAAGCATCATATTGTGACTATCAAGCATTATATTGTGACTATTAACCATTGTAACCACTGTTAACCATTATATTTAACCATTAAGCATGGTTCACTTGGCACCAATCCCCTATGACTCCACGCGTCAACGTCGACACGTCAGGCTTCGACCGTGAGCGCTACACCCGGGAGATGTGGCGCACCACGCTGACCAAGGACCGCAGCGACGCAGCGAAGCTGCTCGCCGTTTGACTGCCGCCCGCGGCGTCCTTGGACGCTACCATGGCGCCCGGAAGCCAAGCTGTGTTGAGATGTGAAAACTGAGTGCATCAAAGATATGGCTATGGGTCAATATAAACCAACCAATAATTGGGGATGATAACCAACAAACTATAGGGAAAACAATGGTTAATAGTGGGGAACCAGGGGTACGGGGTTTTGACCCACAGCCATATGATGCTCACGAAATCGAATGAACACGTTGCATCTAATTATGTGACCCAATGAATCAATAGATAGATTAATAAACAATTAAAAAAATTTAGAGAGAGAGAGAGCGTCATCTTGGTAAGCATTGTTGACCATGATCCAGTTGCTGATGCAAAGCAGTAGTTGTTTGTAAGAAGAAGAACCACGCAGTTTTGATGTCCATCGTTTTGAGCTGGCAGTTTGATGGGAGAGTGTCAATGAGGGTCAGGAAGTTCATGAGGTTTGCATGGCTCAAGTGAGGTGTACAGCAAGGTGGAAGTCTTTGTTGCTGTTGTTGTGGTTGTTGTTTGGTGGCGGTGAATAGGGATACAGCCAGAAATATGATCATCATTGTGATTGTTATGACTCTATTCTGTCAAATGTTTAGTAGTCTTTCGGTAATGACTGCAAACATACGCAAACATGATAAGCCTTAAGTGCTGCAGTTTCCATACAGAACCCCAAAGCACATGCATTTCGGTTCGGCAATCACCAATTTTGAAGGACTATGTTTTCCTAAACCATTTACATTATGAATCTAACTTGCTTGGTTGTTGAACAACCAAGCATCAGCTAACGATGTGCTGGTTGCGAGCCCAAAAGTTGTTGCACCATGGCCTAGCGTGATTCATTGTGGAATGCCTGCACACTGGTGGAAGGGGACAAACAAGCTCATTTCACACTGCTCAAGGAAGTAGTGCTTTCGAATTAGGAGTTGTTGCCCTCAGGACGTTTGAGATTATGCACGGTCTTTCAATCCACACAAATTATACTAAATGGCTTTTGGTTTATCACTGGTATCATTCGTTTGCCACTGACCAGACATCTTTTATTTTTGATATACAATAGCAGGTGATTGGCATAATCATCATATGTTTGTAATTTATAGGTATATCATAGATCTGAGCTGATAAAACATAGCTGATAAAAGCCATTGGCATACCACAGCGGAGAAATTGTGGTTGATAAAATCATAGCTGATATACCATTAGCTAATCATTATTGGTATACCATTGGTAACTGTTGTTTTTCTTTTATGAGCCAATGGTTGCCATTCTTGAAGGTGATCACCAATGTCAAGAAATGGTGGTTTCTCAAGTCATGGGGGCCCCCCAAAATCACCCAGTTTATTGACCATTTACAGTAATGAACCAACCATAACTGTTGGGTTCCCCATTTTAAGAAACCCCCAAACAGATGTTCATCAACAGTTGTTCAACCATTGTTCACCCACTCATGGCTGCCATCAAGCAGGCAGCATGAGTCATTATGTACCACGATCGCAGACTTTGTTAACACCATTTGTTACATATATGTATGTACCAGCATCATCAACCATCATATTTTTTCCAGCATTTTCACCCTTGAATGATCCTCATCCAGTTAAATTATCTATATACAGTCCTTCTTACTTACTATGAAAATTCATCACCAACCGTTCATTGAAATGATTAGCATATCCCTGGTATTGCTTCGTCCCCATGTCCCATTTCCCCTCCCGGTCACCCACTTGCTTCCTCCAAGGTCCTTGGATCGATTTCGGAGATTTCCGGCTGCGCAGAGATCGTTGGACCTGGTAAGACGCTGGAAAAATGGCGCTGCTGTGAGAGGGAAACTGGTGAACTGAACTGGTGAACGGGTTAATGATCAACCAATGCTAGACTGTAAACTGGTTCCTGAATATTTGATAAACTACTATGGAGATTCAGTTTGGGGTTAGTCGATCGCTCGTCATGTTTTTGAACACTGGCTAATGTAGCTGATGGGATTCTAACTCAGTTAATCAAGCCTATCACAAATCACAGTAGTGCTTCACATATTTTTTGAAGCCTGTACAGAAAGGGCTGATTTTTTAGATCCCAACAGCGACACCTCAGAAGGTTGGGCTGGAGCACGGGGGAATGATCAACTAATTCAAATTCCAACCCATAGCATCAGAAACCGTTAAAAGAATGTGGTGTTGGAATCGGGGACAATAATCATCAATAATCAAATTGAGGGAATAGTAATAATCATCAAATTCCCGGGAACAATAATCGTTTGAACCTATTGTTCATGCTTCTTTGGTGAATCAGGAACGATAATCAACAAAAGCGGTTATTGTCAGGGTAAATAGTTCTTGCATTTGCGCAGGGCTCTGAGTGGTTGTCCGATTTATCAGGGCTGCGCCGTCTTTGCAACTATGCATCCAGTCATTGCCCAGACACTCCATGTATGGTATATTGACGTCCCAAACTGGGTCATTCATGTTGGTAAATGTTGGGGCAAATATCTACCCTACTATCTTTCAGTATTTGGGTCAACTCCCTATCGCACCGGCGGATGGCCTCTCGGTTCAAGCCCGCAGCTGGAATCCAAGGATTGAAGCACTTGCACCAAAGATGTCTATACTGAGGCTATAAACACGAGCACTCCACTAGCATCATCCACAGTGATCACATTCAATCATCGGCAGTTTCATGATCGTCAGGAGTATCATTATGATGGAATTATTGTTGCCTACTTGCATCACTGGTCAAATTTACTTATGTTAGTACGACCAACTGTCAGATATTCTATTCATGTAAGCCATGTTCCAGCATCAGAAACCAACGCGAGAAGTTATGATCTCGTTTTAGAACATTTGAAACACAAATTAGAAGTTATGTTTTTCACCCATATCAAGCAACCCATATGCAATATCCAGCCAACCGCTACGAACCCCAAATACCAACCGGCTTTCTGACCACCTGCTCCGCAACGTTGAACTCATGATGGCCCCCCATTCAGTTGCGCCCATGCTACCACTGGCCTTCACGGGAACGTGGGGGATCTCAGTATGGTGGTCATGAGTCATTGCCGGAAGGCATGCGCCGGTCGGATATGTTGGCATGATGCTGGTATGCTTGCCTGGAAATGGATGCATGAATAGCCCACTGTACGTATGGATGTATACAAACATGTACTGTACATGATTGATTTAGAACACGTGTATACATGGAATGGCATGAAATCATGTTGTATTTAAGTCTATATATTTACGTGATGTATGTACATATATGTTTGATGTGTTCATTGATGTACATATGATGGGTTGTCTTTTTCCAGAGGTGCTGATTTGATTGAAGGTGCTGATTTGGTGTTTATTATACATACATACCCACCAGGGCACCAAATCAGCACCATTTGTAAGAGGGCATGTCTGTAACTCACAAAATTCCAACGGTTGATGCCCACTGCTTGGTTCGACTGGCTGGTGGGAGCGAGGCAAGGAGCCAGGGGCATCCTAGATCCCTGTGCAGGGAGAGCTAGGGGCTACCGGGAGTAACCAGCAGGTAACCCCGTCTTGGTTGTTAAGTATATATGGTGAACTATGGTGAAAAATGGTGAAGATATGATTATGGTGAAAATATGGTTAGCCATCACTAACCAAAATCAATCAACATGTAACATGAACCATTGTGTAACCAGGATGGGGCGTCATTTGACTTCATGAGCTTCAATGCCCATCATTAAGCTATCCTTGGACATCATTAATTAAGCGATCCCTGCAGCAAGTATCATTAGCAACCCTTAAACAAGCATCAGCAATCATTCGCCCATTGACCATCACTGACCATTCTTAAGCCACAACTAAGCCATGACTATCCATCATGAACCATCATTGACCAATATCAACCATGGTCATTGACCATGATTCCAAGGCGGGCCCCCTCGTTAAAATTGGTCTAGAAACCATGTAACTTTTAACTATAGCTATTGCTACCATAACTGATGGTTCCCTAGTTATGATATGAATTAGCTAACTAAGGGGTCCCACCTGGTATATACTTGCGCGTAACAATCGGTATTTTCATGCTTCATGCTGTTCCGCCACTCCAGGACCCCTGGGTCCATGGCTGTGCCAGTGGCGACACGCGGGGAGCGTCGCTCGGTTGCCGCTTGTGCAGGGACATACTAGTACTTCACTTAAGCATTTTGTGGCTGGTGGTTTTACAGGGATTGTAACCATGAACGATGGGTAATCATGGGGGATAATAAGCAACAAATAGTAACAACAATGGTGAAACAGCTCGTGGTTGGTGTTTTGAATCATGTTTTATTTTCCCTAGTAGTTTTGAACAAATGGTTGGTTGACTCATACTTTTCATGGGGGTTGAAATCACCAATCAGTTCTGAACGGCAAGAGTACATGAATGTGCCGATTACGAATCATCTTGACACAAGTATCGTTGGTAATGTTGATAATTTGTTCCGTCGCCAATTTACCATTTAGCCAATACTGAATGTTTATAATGATTAGATATGATTAGCAAATCAGCATTACAACTATACTGAACATCTAGCCAGCTTACCTTTCTTGATATATAATCTTAGTCAATTTGCCATGAGCCAATAGTACATTCAATCGGTCAACGGTGACCATACTTATGGTTCAATAATGTTAAAACATTTACTAATGGTGAGTATCAATCCACACGAATGTCGGCTCACTATTTGACCATGATCGATGTCATTGACCATTGGTAATTATCGTAAGTCATTGTTCAGCATTAGCAGTGATCAGCAAACCATTATCGGAATCAATTCCTATCAACCATCAATGATCATCATGATCGTCATCATCAACATTGAGCATTGCGAATCATCATTTATCAATGTCAATCATTATTAAAGTATGACCACAACGCCATCATCGCAAGTAACATTGTTTGTCAAGGTTGGGGCTGGGCATAGTTGAAAAACAACATCACCCCACTCTTGTTGAAGTGGTTTCAGTATGTTTCAGTGGCATGGTGCTTTGAGTACGTTTCCGTGGTGTAGTGGTTTCAGGAGGTTTCAGTGGAGTTGCGAAAACGATTGCTTTTTTAGGTAGCATCATAGTCCATAGCATACCATCAATTCTTGCAGCGATAGACAGGTCGAGCATGACTCCAACATGCTTTGGTTATGTACTCCTTGTTTTTTAAAGTTGTATCTTGATTGCACGATTTGTGGGTGTCGTTTGCGGACTATTTCTTTTGACCCACCTCCGTTTGGCTATAGATATCAATTGCCCAAGCTGCACTGTGAAACCTACTTCACATAGCAGTGCTCGATGTATGTTTTGATCCCGCTTTTGGCTTGTTTGCAGCTTAGTTTGCTACAATTTAGCTTTGATATCTATATTTTATTGCATTTATAAATCGAGTATTGTATCGTGTGTATATATATATATTATATATCTACCAGGTCAGCTTGCTATAGGATATCTACACCTACCATGTGTGCAGATGGACACAGCTCTGCCAATCCTTCCGTGGCCTGCCCCGACGGAGCCGAGCAGCCGAGGTGTTCGTAGCCAGGCGCTGCAAGGCGTCAAGTGGCTCCTGGGCGCAGCTGTGCTGGGCTGGTGTGTCAGTGACCTCAGCAAACTGCCTGGTGAAGCGCTTGATGAGGTGCGGCAGTTGCCGCATGGTTCGGTTTCTTGAAATGGCAATGAGTCGATATTAACCACCCAATAATGACGGACAATCACCAACAAACTCATAGGGAAAACAATGGATAATAGTGGGGGAACCAGGGGTACAGGGTGAACTGACCCACAGCCAAATAGAGAGAGTCCATAAGAATGGATGGTTTGGTACTGACTTTCACTTTCACTGGCGGCGAAGTGAAATCTTCATGGCCGAGCGGGACGTCTTAGTACTTGCTAATAATGATTACATAATAATCATGAATGTTTTGGGGGTACCCCTATTTGAGAAACCACCATATATGCAGCTGTACCATGAACCGGTGCTCGGCATCCGTTATTTTCCCTAGGGACATTTTTTAGCTGTGATGAAAAATCATGAACAACAACCCCACGTTTTCCATGTATCAAACCAACTTATACCACAGAACCACTTGGTCACTGCCTTCCAAATGTAGTGCACCAGTCGACATTTGCCTTTTCTAATGTTTTCTGAGTTTGTCCTTGTTTTTTGAGTCCCGCCGCGGGCCCTGCTGTTGCCCTGGCACGACTGAGGTCTTCCGCATTTATGAGAAGCGCAAACCGCAAAGGACCGCGGTTGGCGAGCCAAGGGTTGGGCTCAAGGTTGTTACGCTCCACAACAAGAGCTGGCCTCATTTCTTGGGGTTAACAACCATCACCGGTACGCATCTATGGACTGAGAACGAGCGGTCTGTTCCCACTATCTCTTGTGGAAGCTATGCCAGTTGCCGCAGAGTGGATGGGGACAAGAATCATCCTAGCGGCTTCCTATGATATTTGCATCAGAGCACATGCGTTGGTCATGACGGACACTCAGCTTACTCTGCAGAATCAAACCACTGAGCTTGGTGGCAACATCCCTTCTGCTATGATTCCTAGCGGCGCTTTGAAGATGGATACCGTTGAAAAGTCAGCAACCAGTGCGTTGGCAAATGGCAAAATGACTTACAACGAGTGGGACTTCACGAGGCCGAGATTCTACTATTTGATGTGCATATGGGACCAGCAGGAGATCATGATCAGCCTAAGTTTAAGTAGCCCTGACTCCATGGTTTTGACGATTGGCGTTGACCCCGCTACGAGGTTGGCTTCGTCTAGTACATTGCCGGTGGAGCTCAAGGCTGTAGTAGCTGGCCTGGCCCACAGTTATGGAGCAGTGTCAGGACCAACAGAAGTCGTTCCGCTTCACCAAGCGGCGAAAGGGGCCTCTGTCAAGTCCAGCTATGCCGTGTTGTTGATGTGCTGGGTGAAAGTGTTGACTGGCATCATCCAAGAGGGCATTGGCTCTGAAGCTGAACAACAACCATGAGGATTCTGCCATCGCCAGGAGGATTGGCACCAGATTTCTCTGGTGCTTGGGAACAATTCTCCAGTTCAGTGCTTGGATGTGATCAGGTGCAGGGGCAGACGGCTACTGATGGAGCAAGCTGTGAAGCAGAATGCAAATGCAAACGACAGGCTAGTCACTAGGAGCCAGTGGTCAAGCACAGTACATTCTCGCGAGACCATGTTGCCCTTAGGCTTCCCAAGCGACCATTTTCTTATAATAATGACATCCATCGGAATAAAATTAACAGCGCGAACAACAACTGCCCCTAAGCCCAAGTTCCAGTATGACGCGTTGACCCCGGCGGATATTCAGCAATATTGTGATCATTTCCTTGCGGCTACGCGGCAAAGCCATTGACTATGCCAACAACACCGATGACATTTGTGAAAGCCTTGACCACGCCGCCAGTAGTGGATCACACCGCTCCTCGCAGGTCCATGTCAGAGGATGCTTTAGATCGTAATATCAACATATTGATATTATGTGATGAAATATTATCATTGATTAATTATCCCTTATTAACCATTGTACACCACCAATAACCATAGTTAACCCATATCCCTAGATACTTCTTGTTATCCACGATAAACCATCCCCTTAATCAAAACAGTAGCCTTGGAAGATAAGTATCCTAACAACCCAGCAGGGCCAATCCCCAGGAAGCTTCGGAAGAGTCCCATTCCAGAAGATTACAGAGCGGTTTGGGAGCTCAAACGTTGTGAGTGGGTGGAGGACTATTGACTGGCTGTTGGTTGGGAAGAGACCTTTAGGCTCAACTTCCCAGTAGTGGTCAGGGATCAGCAGATGAGCTTGATGGATGCCATGGGTTTCTTTTACCTGATGCCACCTGTATGATTCACGCTTCACCAGCAGCCGCCTTTGTGCGTGGTGACCATGTGGAACTGCAAGTGGTTGAGAATAATGGTCAGGTGTTGGGGGTGCCCATTCATCCCTCGGTGCCGTGTGACAAGATGCTATGCGATTTTCCCTCATGGTTTGGTCGTTACCTGCGTGTGGGGAAGAGGATGACCATTTGCAATTTCATTGTAGATGCTGGATCTGATGCTCCCATTCTTCGTGCAAAGGATGGGTCTTTGATGCCGATTCTGCATCCGGAGCGGGAATTCTGTCGCATTGCTCAGGCATTGGCTGGGTTGGGGGGTTGGTCCTTCGGCCTTGACCTGTGCCGTGCTGCCACAGACATGATGGTTGAAGTGGATGGTCAGACAGCTCGTGCAGCTGCTGATACACACCGATGTTTGTTGCTTACCATTGATGAGGCCTTATCCATGTTGAAGCAGGGTGACCTTCCGACACCTTTTGTTTTGCTGGCTGATATCAAAGATCATCGAGTCTGGGTGATTGCTGGACTGTTGAATGTGGGATGGTGGACGGCTAGTCCACCTTGCCCGCCTTGGTGCTCAGCAGCGACTCAGCTGGGCTTGGATTCCGAAGAAGGTGAAGTGTTCCTGCACTTCATCTCAGCATTGGGCATCGGTCGTGCATTCGGTGCCTTGTTAGAGAATGTACCAGGACTCCCAAAGCATGATCACTACCCTGTTCTTAGGTCTGCCTTCCAGGAATGTGGTTTGAATTTAGTCGTTGCTGATTCGAAGCCAGTGCTGCCTGTCTTACCGGTTCAGCGAAAAAGATGGTTAGCTGCCTGCATCCGTCATGATTTGGAAATCGATCAAGACCGTTTGCGCATGGCCATACACATGGGAATCCCCAGGGTTGATTCTTGTTTTTTGAACCCATGTACCATGGCTGCTGCAAGGTGTGTGCAATATGATTTGCAGGACTGGGAAATGGAACAGTGCATTCCAGGGCCAGAAGCATTGGATCTCATGTCACAGATGGAGCTGCTGCCTGACTCCCTGAAGCAGAAGTGTCCCTTGAATGCGACACGACAGGAGATCCTTCAGCTTCGCATTCGCACAGTGGATCAGCCACTCCAGCCAATCATGGCCAGGCAGGGTTCACAACACTGTCTCCCATTGCCCTTACTTCGTGAGAAGGGACTGCTGGCTTACCTGTTGCAAGTAGGAGACTTGCAAAGATTCACCACGCCATATGAAGTGGCCACATGTATGGGATTCCCGTCCACTCTTGTGTTGCCGAGTGACATCAAGGCTGCATGGAAGATGGTGGGTAATTCTTTGTCTGTTGTGCATGCAGCTTGGCATTACATGAGAATTTGGCCCGTGGTTGCCAATGCCATTTCGCTGCCTGGTGAACACCTCAACAACCATGATTTGTGCCAAGCTGTGGATCGGGCTCGTTGCCAGCTGCAGGATTATCGGGTGTGTCGGTTGGAGGAATGGATGGTCCTCCAGCCAGTGTGTGAGGCCACATGTATTGATCCATCGCAAGTGGAGGAAAATGATGTGATTGAATCTTCTGATGATGAACCATCGCCCAAGCGTCAATGCATTTCTCCAACGTGGGAGTTCCATGCCATGGAGGTCGATGATCCACTTGTTGCTGTGGAATGTGAAGTTGGGCATATAGGTCATGTCCAATCGCCCCAGTGTGCAGCCTTGAGCCTTGCATCCTGTGTCCTTGACCCACCTCCCAAACCTGATGCCATTCCTGTTCGGATCTTGCATGCCTCTGGAGTATGGGTCATTGGATTTTTCACGGTTGGTCGACCGAGTGTTGCTGACATTTTGACTCATGTTCTTCCACATGCCACGGCTGACCACTTTCAGAACCTGTGGTTGAACAACAGAGTGGCTTGTTTCTCATCAAGACCTCATAGGTTGGAGTTCATGTCGTTGGTATTCCAACCAATGGTTTGTGTGCGAATTGTCCACGCTGCTTTCCTTGATAAGCCTTTGTCAGTTGCTGTCGATGTGACTTGGAAGCTGTGTGATTTGGTGGCGGTGGTTGCAGCCAATGCATCCGTCCTCCCCTCGCAGGTTGGAATCCAACATCGGCAGGTTGCCTTAGACCTGCAGAGCTTTGTGTTGGCCCATGATTTACTGGAATTTGAATGCGAATTGGTGCCCCAACTTGCTGAGACCCTGCGCCCATTGCGCCGAGATGCCATTGAGACTCTGACATCTCCAGTTGTGCCACCTGTTGCATTGTCTTCGAGTTGTGATGGACTCAGATTCACCGTTGTTGACCCCAAGTGGGGCACTGCCAAATCGGCGTGCCTGCCGAAAGAAGCCACGGTTGAAGATTTGCTTTGTAAGTTGTTGCCGACTTACTGCATTACAAACCTGCCAGTGTTGTCGTGTGGTGAAATCAGGTTTTACAGTGAATGCAGGCTGGCTGATTTGCCAGGCTCGAACCTGGAGATTGCATTTCCCCACCATGGTTTTCCGGTTGGCCCTGTGGTCAATCAAGCTGGGAACGACCCTTTTGTGGGCACAGGTGACACCCTCCATCTGTGGATCAAAGGACCTTTTGAAAATAGAGCCCGTGTGACCAAGGTGCCGGTTCAATGGTCCTTACTGAATGTTGCTTCGCATTGCCTGAAAGATGTTGGTACCAAGATGACATTGATGACGCTGCAGGGTGGTAGGTCGATTGACCCGAAGCTGGCTGTCTCCATGATTGATCCGAACCTCACCATTGAGTTTAGGGTTTGTGCATTACCAGGTGGTGCCAAGCAGAACCAAAATGATGTCGCGGCAAAGCTGAAGACACTTCTCTCAACCAAGGGAGTGGCTGATCCAAGCTTGGCTGCCCGTGCTGCCATGATCATGAACAAAATCCCAGCAGCCGATCTTCAGAGCATCCTTCAAAAAGATGGTCCTGAGGCCTGGAGTGCACTCAAGAAACGTGCCACTGATGCAAAACTTAGAATGGTGACAACGCAAGAGTTGCATGACTTTCAACGTAAACAGAGAGACATGAAGCAAGCATCCTCCTCTGATGCTTCACCAAAGACAACGAAGGTGAATAAACCAAAGGGTAAACCCACAGCCAACCAAGAAACTGGCAAGCTGACCATCGACCTTGGTCATTTTCACTGCGAACAAGGGCCATTGGCAAAGTTGGACGTTAGTCAGTGGGGGCCAGATCGAACTGGAGTTACGATTGCAACCGTTGATGAAGCTAGTCGACTTCTTCCTGTCACCAACTTGTCTATGTTACCGTTGGCTTTGGTGGTCATCACTCCCGGTTCCTTTGCCGGGCAATCCCCGGTGGCTGTTCCTGCGGTCAAAGAGAATGGACTTCCAACATTGGCATCGGTTGTTGTGCTGAACTTTGGTGACGCCTTGGTCACTTGCAAGCCCAATGTACCCAAGATTGAGTTGACTCCCACACCTACGTGTATCTTGGAGATTTTCATTGAACGGTCTCTGACGACTTGCTGGGAGGATTGCCAGTGCCCTTTGACGTATTTGGGCTTGCATTTGCCGGAGATTCGTAAGCAGCAGGTGATAGCTAGCTGGGCCTTTTCGCCTTATGACTCGAAGCGTTCCAAGTGCAAGCATGCTGCAGCTGATTACTGGCATGGCTACGTGAAGATCCCTGAGGAGCACCTGAGTTCCACTCTCACACGCAGTGGACTTGCTGGAATCTTCATCTTGGTGCGTACACCAGAAAAGCGCCTTGACAGCAACTTCGGTACGGTGCCGATCCATGGACAGACCTTGGAAGAGGTCATAAAGCTGTCGCGTTCGATTTCGGATGTGCTTGGGGTTGTGCAGATGGGAAGGAAAGGACCCTATGCTTTGCGTGGCAAAAGGGAGATGCTTTCCAAAATCAGACAGCAGGCCATCCCTCAAGGCATAACTTTGCAGGAGGGCAATCTCCAACAAGGAGGTAGACTGTGGTCGCTTCGCAATGTCAGGACAAGTACCACTTGTCAAGGTTTGACAGATGCATTGGAGAAGTTAGGGTGGCCAGCCTTTGTGGTGAAGCCGATTGGAAAGGATGCTTGGTTGGCCAGCTCGACTAAGGACCCACCAGCCACGCATCTCTGCCTTGGAGATGACTACGTGGCCGTGGCCCCTATGCATCGGCCACAACAGAACCAGCCCAACTTTGCTGTTGCGTCCAACCAGGTTGACCTTGCTGGTGGAGCCTCCGAAGTGGACACTGCCTCAGTTTCCACTCGTCTCTCCGATATGAAGAGCGATTTGGAAGAAAGGCTCTCAACGAAATTGATGTCCATGATGGATCACAAATTCAAGGCGTGCGATGATCGCATCAATGACTTGGCTGCCTCTGTTGATGAGGTCAAAATGGAGGTTGCTGCTTCGGTTTCTGGCACACAGAAACAACTCGAAGACCAAAGCGCAGCGATTCAAGCCCAACTGAAAGGCAACAATGATAGTATCATGCATCAAATGCAATCCCTTTTCACAAAGATGCAGACGGAATTGAAAGAAACTATGACTGTTGAACCTTCCACACCCAAGCGGGCCAAGCACACTTGACTAGGGACTCCATTCAGGTGCGGGAACTTCTTTCGGTGGCTCTTGTGGGTGTGTTTCCTTTGTCTTGCAAGTGCTGAAGGGGTTTCCAACAGTTTTGACCTGCAGAGCACCCACCTTGATAGGACACATGCTGTCAAGGAAGGGCTTGAGGCAACTATGAAGACGGAGCTTCACTTTGATTCTCGTGTGGAGCTTTCGAATCGTACCATATTTCATTTCCGGGCTGTGTTAGGTGATTGGACTGGCCTCGTTCGCTCGACTGAGTCGGGAACCCATGTCTCTGACCGCTGGTGCGTCCTGACTCGGTCTGGCTTACTTGGCTGGTTCATTGATGCTTGTGATCATATGCATGGACCCATGATGTACAATAACCTGGAGGTTCTCCTTTGTTCCAGTTTTTTATATTGCCTGCTAGTCATTGACTGGTTTTTGGGCCTCATGTTATGCATTAATTGGATGCTGTACCGGTGCAGCAAGTACAAAGCTTACAAACGTAAACGTAAGCATAATTGGCGCCTCATGTGCCTTGCATTACTTGTTTTTTTAAGCTCGTATCTGGGGAAGCTGCCTTGCTGTGCTGTGAGCTTGAATTCCCTCCTCAGACAGAGGGTCAAGGGCTCGCGAACCAGGATGCCCATTCGTGTTCGTGGCCGCCGAATCCAGCAACGGAGTAGATGCAGATGGGGCAAACCAGCCCCGGCCTTACATGGAAACATACATGTCTACAAGGTCCCTCGTGATAAGATACATAGGACTAGATGCACCACAAAGGGCCTCCGAGAGGTCCACTCCGGGACAGAGGGGGCATGGTCCTGGTTCCGACATGCTGATTTTGCATGCTTCTTTGATCGGTCCAAGATGTTTCTCAGTGCTGGGCCTTCTCTGAATGGTATGCTTAGGTTTCAATCCTTGACCCGATGCCATCGGTGGTTCATGTGCCTTAGCTTGGGAATGTTGATATTCTGGATCGGTACCTTCCGATATGGGGAAGCATTGCATCCTGGCCCTGAACTTTCGATTAGGACTTGCAACCCCACCACCATGTGGAACAAACTTGAAGATTTCCAAGAGGTTTGTGATGGGATTTTGGGGGTCTCTGAGTCTGCCACAACAAGCACAACGCAGAAGATCCTGACCAGGACCTTTAAGGAATGTGGGCTTCACTGTGCTTGGTCTGCTCCGGTCCCACCGTATGCATGGAGTTCCTCGAACCTTCGAGGAATAGCAGGTGGTACCGCTATAGTGAGTAAATGGCCGATGCGACCTGTATGTGAGCCGTTGCCAGCGGATTTCATTGCGTCCAATAGGTTCGTTGAAGCCCTGGTTCAGTATCGGCCTCATCGATTTATTCATGCGGTTTCGGTGTATGGTCCTACAGCGGCCTATAAGCATGGTGATCCCTTGATGGTGACTAATAGGTTGATGGCGATAGCAGCCCAAAGAACCCATCGTTTTAAAGGTCCTGCTGTCATCATGGGTGACCTTAATTGTGCTTTGAGTAAGGTTGACATTTGGCCGAGGCTTGAGGCGGCTGGTTGGATTGACGTTGCGGTGCAAGCTTCGGTCATGAATAATCACCCTCTCGACATGACCTCCTGTGACAGTGTTCGCCACACTTTCATTCTTGCCAACCCGGAGCTTGGCAGATCGTTGCTTGCTTGCAGGACTGTGCATCACCATGTCTTTTCCACCCACCCGGTGCTTGGAGCAAGTTTTAGTCTTAGTGGTTTGACGTCTCCTGTTACATGTTGGACCCTGCCTAGGAGCTTTGACCACCTCCTTCATGACCAACAGAGTTTGCAGGATTGTGCAACCAATATGATGCTTCAGTCCCAACTTGGATTTACGCATGCCATCCAATCTAGTGACGTTGAGGACTTTGCACGTAGGTGGACTCATATCGCTGAGACATCGCTGCACTCGTCTGCGGTTGAGACTGATGGCACACCAATCCAACTTTCCAAAGCTTATGTCGGTAGGTCTTGGAAGCAAGTCTTGAAGGTGCAACAACATATTGTACCTGTTACCAAGAAAGCTCGGCATGGGGACTACCAGCCAATACATACACAATGCTCTGTGGTTTTGCGCCAGAGGCGTAGGCAACTCCATCGACTTCAGAGTTTGGTGAGGCAGTTGCATGCCTTGCAAAAGACCTATAAGGACCGCGCCCTTTCTCAGGCATGCCTTTTGTGGGAGGTGATTGTCGACGCAAGGGGCTTTCATGGTGGGTTCTTGAGTTGGATCCTTGAGCATGTTGGGCTTCATGTAAATCGAACCTTGCCGGCACATAGCGTCTTGGTTACCATCAAAGATTGTTTTGCAAGTTGGCATAATAGGTTAGAACAGCAGGAATGCCTGGCCAAATCCCGCTTCCGAAAGCTTCAGATCTTGGAAGATCTGCCAAAAGGAGGGAAGGTCCTGTTTCAAAGGGTCCAGGCTGATCAACCGAACCCTTTGACACATATTGCTGTGGAAAGACGTTTCAGCATTGATCGCATGGCTTGGAAAAAGGAGGGTCTGCTTACCCTCCGTGGTGGCCCATTTGATCAGCTTGACTTGCATTCCCCGGTTACATTTCAGGACCAAGAAGCCAAGGTGGAGTGTGTCCATCACAACCTCGTCACCTTGGATCGGCCGGTGAAGTTGCGTTCTGCTAATATTGATGATCTTAAGCTTGTCCAGAAGACCTTCGTGGTTGAGCCTTCCCAGATGCATGAAGCCTTGTTTGCATCCTGGAATAAATTTTTCCAAAGGGATAGTGAGGATTCCTTGTATACAGTAAGCCCTGAGATGGAAGCCTATATCCACCAAGTGCCTAGGGGTGTAGAAGCACAATTCCCTCCCATCACGGGGGATGATTTGCACAGAGCCTTTGCGAGTACGAAACCGAACAGTGCCAGGGGATCGGATGGTTGGTCATCGAGGGACCTTACCAAACTCCCTCCTTGCTTGTGTGAAACTCTAGCTTGTTTATTGGCTCTCATAGAGAGGCAAGAATGCTGGCCTCATCAGTGGGTCCTTGCCAAGACGATATGTCTGCCAAAGACAAAAACAGCACAGTCGCCTATGGAAATCCGTCCGGTGACTGTGATGAGCAAGGCATACAGAGTGTGGAGTAAACTTCGGGGCCAACAGATAGCTCTCTTGATCACCAGCAATATCCCCAAGCAGATAGGTGGAGCCAGCATGCACATCTCCTCGGACATCATTGCCTTGTTGAATGCATTCGACATTGAAGATGCCCAGGTGAATTTGCGTCCAACATGTGGGGTGGTGATTGACATCATAAAAGCCTATAACGCCATTCCAAGGGGCGGTTTGATTGCGTTGATGGCTTGGTTAGGTGTGCCTCCTCAAGCGATACAGGGGTATAGAGCCATGATGAAACAGATGCTGCGGGTGTTTCAGGTCGTTCAGACTTGCTCTGAGTGCCAGCATACCACAACTGGGATAATCGAAGGCTGCAGTGTTGCAGTTCCAGCGATGCTTGCTATTAGTATCATGGCCCACCATGTGATCTTAGCTGCCAATCCCAGTGCTACCACCGCCATCTTCGCTGATAATTGGAGCTTCAATGCATCGGATGCTGGTGGCTTGAATGATGCCTTCACCGCTCTGGTGGATATGACCAAAGTTTGGATGTTAGGTATCTCACCAAATAAAAGTTGGGCTTGGGCGACCACAGGTCGACTGCGTAAAGCCTTGCACTCACTTCAGGTCGATGGAGCTCGCATTCCTGTCGTGTACCATGAGAAGGATCTTGGTGTAGAGCAATCCTATTGCCGTAGGAAACACATGCGCTCTATCAAGGATAGACTTGCTAAAACCAAGAGCAGATTGAAGACCATTAAGTCTGCAAAGATACCACGCAGTTGCAGGAAGAGAGTTGTCGTGGCTGCTGCACTCTCGAACATGAACTACACTAATGGTTTTGTTTCTGTTAGCAAAGTGGATCACCATAGTCTTCGGACCGCCGCTGCCAAAGCCATGCTTCGCACAGGAGCAGGAGCTAATGCGTATTTAGCGTGTAATGCTGTGGATGTTGATGTTGACCCTGAGCTTCGGGCCATCTTTCACTGCTTCATGCTTTGGCGTAGGTTTCTGAGATGTTTTCCTGGAGACTGTGACCGGTTCCTTGCCTGTTGCAGGAAGTTGGCCAGTTCGGTCGCTGTGCGCAAAAAACCTGGTCCAGTTGCCAATTTCGTTTCCTGCCTTCGGAAGTTGGGGATTGAGACTGACTTTACCTCATTTTGCTTGATGCTTCATGGGATACCGGTGGATTGGCTGCTCACTTCTATGAAGACCTTACGTAGGTTGTTGCATCATCTTTGGATTCAGCATGTCTCTGGTGAGAGGATTGATCGCAAGACCTTTGATATTACCAGTTTTGATGCCTTTGCCAATCGCTCTGCTTTCAATAAGCTTGAATACCATGAACGCAGTATGGTGGAGCAGGTGTTGATTGGAAGACACTTTACACATGATATGTTGGCCAAATTTCTGCCAGGGGTTGACTCTGCCTGTCCAATGTGCGGACAGGATGACAGTCGTGAGCATCGGTTGTTTGAGTGCCCTGCTTTTCAGAAGTTTCGGACGGGTCATAGACGGGTTGGCTACTTACGGCGACAATGGAATACTGCTAACTGGTTTTTTGGCTTGTGCCCCCATATTGAGGACTTGTGGCAGCTCCTTCGTGCATGGCGAACGGACCTGGGACCTCTGCCTGTACCGCCAAGAGATCTGCATAGGGCCTATGTGTTCGTGGATGGATCTGCGCACTTTGGGGACATCCAAGACCTCACCATCGCTGCTTCGGCTTGGATCCAGGTGCCATACTTGGAAAGAGTAATTGTAAATAAGCAACGGTTATCAGTGCCTGGGCTGGATCAATCCAGTTTTGCTGCTGAACTTTTCGCTGTTTTGCTGGCATTGGGGAGATTTTGGTCTGTCACAATCTACTGTGACTGCGCCTCTGTCTGCGATCTTTTGTGGCAAGTGCTCGCAACGGGTGATGATGGTGGCTGGGAAGCTCGTGGTCTTCCATTGTTTTGGAAGCCCATTCGTGACCACCTGGCTCGACGAAACCACGGCGACATTCAGATCATCAAAGTGAAAAGTCATAGAGAAGAGGCTGATGCGACTTCTCAGCTGGATGCCTGGCAAATTTGGGGCAACAACTATGTTGATGGCGAGGCTAAGGCTGTTTTTGACCATGACAGACATCATGTATATAAACGGTTTTCACGTGCCTATGTGAAGGCCTCCCGCAACAGACAAGATATCCTTGAGCTATACAAGTTCATTGCAATCACAGGGCAGCATCATGCTCAACTGCAAGGCGAACGTCGGAAGCAGGAGATTCAGGTGCCTGAGTTTCGACCACAAGACCTTCCTGACCTGAGGTTTCCGTCTGCAGGCAGGGTACACTGTCCGGAACTTTCACAGGATCAATACTTGGCTTTCCCTTGGAATCCCCTGTTTCTCTGGAGAATCACTGGGTGGCTTCGAACTTTGAAATGGGGTGACAGCCCTGCTGGAGGATCGGACATCTCTTTATTGGAACTTTACATTGATTTCTGCTTGGTAACTTCTTCGTTTGCTCCTGTCAATGTTTTTACCAAGAAGGAGAGAGATAGATATACCTGCTATAAATATGTGCTGACTGATGTTGAGGACCGAGTGGACTTCGGAACTTGGACACTTTCTCAACAATATCGGGTTTGGACGAAGGTGGTGGTCTGGTTGCATAAGCATTGTCCGGGTACCTTTTTCCCTGCTGCTTTGATACCTCGATGTTTATCCCTTCATTGTATTGGCTGCTCGAGATGGCTTCAGGGTTTTGACAGGAGACCTTTGCTCTCGTCTCTTTGGAAGCCCGCTGTGTTACTGCATGACTTTTTCTGTACTGAGACTGGCACCAAGCGGACTTTGGACAGACCGATTAACATGCATGTGACTGGTAAACCCTTGGATGGCCCTCAATGGTTGAGAACTCCATTCGCTGCCTGTGTGGCACGCATCAGAAAAGCTCCCTCGATCTTCAACGAGCTTAATTCATAGTTTACATATTTGCATTTCTTGATCTGGGTACGTTCTCACTGACCCAGTTCAAGGCCACGTCTCACGTGGTATCAAGTCAGAAACCGCAGAAAAACGGCTGTTGGTTGGGAAGGAGCTGCTTGTGCTTGGAGCTAGGGGTACAGCCGGTATAGCCTTTTGGTGCGGGAGCGAGGCCTGGAGCTACCAGGAGGGTTCTAACCAAATGGTAGTTGATAAAGCCTGACCAAATATAAAGTCCATCACATTTCTACTGGTGTTTGGTTTTCAGCTTGAATTCGATGTCTATCAACCATTTCAGTGCAACCGTTGGTGACGACGACCAGCACTTTCGGGAACGGGGGTCAAATAATGTGCGGGTGGCATTTCCAATTTAGCCAATAGATCATTTTCCATTGTGATCAAGTGTGCACTTCAGCAGTGTTGGATGCAGCCAGCTAGATTTGATTTTGTTAACCCTGTCCTAGCCACTCTTCACTACGAGTCTTTGTCAAGCATTCGTTCAAGTACTCTTCCATTTCAACCATTGCCGGTCAAACGACATATGTCAAAGTGTGATGAGCTAGTGAATGACCATTGATGCCTTACTGATGCTTAATGACGGTCAAGTCATGATCATTTCATGGTAATATTGATGGTTATGATCAGCATTGTGAACGAGCCTTGTTGGACCCATGGGCTACAACGCTGCGCATGAGGCCGGCGTCATCTTCTACACGATGGATCAGGCGAGGCAGCTTGGTACGGATGCCCAGGAACACGTGGGCGCTTGGAAAATCCCGACGAACGGCTTCCCCAGAAATTCCGTTTGGGTGAGCCGTTTTACGACAGTTGCATCTACCATTTTTGGCAGTGACCTTATAGTCATAAACCAACTTGTAGCCGGTTCGGGGGCCCCATCTTGCGGTCAGGTAGCTTTGTACACCAACCCATTTGACTTGGTCTAAGGGTTTTGTTAGTTATAAGTTATAATCCCCTATTATTAACCATTAACTAGCTACTTAACAACTGGTTATTAATCCCCTATTATAACCTATAAAGCTTATAACTTAATAACCATTATTAACTAGCTACTTAACCATTAACCATACTGGTCACTTAGCTTTGACCGCCCTGCCTCCTGAAGGCAAGATCCTTCTGGCAGTGGAGGAACGCCGAGTTTCGTTGAGGGAACTAGGCGCGGAACTCGCCGGCCTGGTGGACCCATGGCACCGGGGGGTGAGTGCCGAAGATGGTGATGGCCGTTGCGTTTAGTGAAGGGTCAGTTCATGATAAAGTCATTATTAATGGTCAAAGGTCTATCGATGGTATATCCATGGTTGATTTTATGTTGGCGGTATATTCAGTTTATGGTTGTCAATAGTTACTACTGGTTTACAGTGGGTATAAGTTAGAAGGGTTATTCATGCAGTATGTGGCCTAAGAATAGTTGATGTTCGTTCACTGTTGTGGATAAAGTGTTTTTTTGCAGCCTAGAGTTGTTGTTGTTGTTGTTGTTGTTGTTGTTGTTGTTGTTGTTGTTGTTGTTGTTGTTGTTATGGTCGTCGTCGGCGTCGTCGTTGTTGTTGTCGTCGTCGTTGTTGTTGTTGTCGTCGTCGTTATTCTTGTTTTTTGGGGATTTGGAAGAAAAGTTGCTGGGATTCTTGTTGTGATCACTATTGCTGATGGACCAAACAAGGGCTGAGACTGGAAATGATTCCATGACACTGAGTGAGGTGGGTCGTTGAATGTCGTTGATCATTCTCACAAATAGTTTTGCAGCTGCAATGTCTCAAAAACTGCTTTTTGAGGGCTCCGACCAATGTCATGTAGGTATGTAAATCAGCAACTTTGGTGATCCATGACCGTTGATTGCCAAGAAAATTAGAACAACTCAAATTTTCGCATAGCTTAAAGCATTTGATTGAATTAGGGACATATAAATGAAAGCAACGGCTTCAAGGTCCATTGTGTGCGATTTACAGTATGCAAGACAAAATAGCGAACAAGGACATCCGTTTTGTTGCTATAGGCCACATAGCTGTTGATGAACAAAAACAGAGTACCCGGCTAGTAACGAGCTTGTTGCATTGTGAATCTTAGCCAGCTGTAGTATTCCTTTGGTTGAAAATGTAAGCGGGACTGCAACCGACTATCCGGCTCCTTGCCTTTGCTTGTTTTGACGGACTTTACAAGTTGCAGCTGCACTCACTACCCAAAGGATCTAGACAGCGAATACTGCGAATGCGGACCCGGAGCAAGAAGAGCTTTGAACATTTTGAACCTCCTGTCTCCTGTTCCAATTGTTGCCCATCATTTTTTCCCAGATTAGCTGAGGAACAGGCCCGTATGAAAATCCTTGCCTGCTTGCGCAGCAGTCCGCCACTGCCACTGCACGGGAAGGGTCAGCAGATTGGGATCGAAGAGTGCAACATCGTGTACCAAGATCTGCAACGTTTGAAGTTCCCAGCCAGAACAGGTTCTTGCCCTGCAATTCTGCAGAATGCCGCTGCTTTCAGAATGCCGCTGCTGTCACATTGACAAGCTGAGCTACCCTTGCTAATACAGGGCTGTGGTGTTGTTGAAAGTGGCCCGAAGGGTGCCGGTGAGGAGCAGCGCTGACGTGTTGCCGCTGCCGGGTGCCACTGCTGCTCCGCAGCAAACTTCCGCAGAAAATGGGCTAGGTTGTACTGCATTTTCTGGTTTACATAGATTGCCTAGCACCAGTGAAATCCAAATGTGTGTTTTCTTTTGTAGGTTTAAAATAGCATGCTGCATACTTTGGTTAGTCCAACATAAGTGCGAGCAAAGACATGTGAAACTGACATCTTAATAAACTAGTTGTTTCTATCCAAAAAACAACGTGTAACAACATTAATTAAAGAATTCATTATTGTCTTGATTAGCTGATGCTGACAGGTGGAAAAGAGCACATGTTGCATTTGTTTGGGGTTGCGCGAAATACAGTACCAACAGCAGCACCGACAACAGCACGCAGGACAAACGTTGTCGGTGAGTTGCTTCCCTAATAGCCTTTACTTGTGGGTTTACGCAGAAGTAAATCGTATCCACCTACAACTGGAAAACCAACTCACCAGTAGTAAGGCCTAAGGAGTATCTTCACTGCACCGTTCATAGCAACAGACAGCCACTTGTGGCGCGCA
>VSDK01022380.1:244182-272552 GCA_009767595.1 Symbiodinium kawagutii
GCCACAAAGCTGTGCATAGCGTTTGTTATGACCGCCTTTCTCTGGCAGAATCTGCCACAAAGCTGTGCATAGCGTTTGTTATGACCGCCTTTCTCTGGCAGAATCTGCCACAAAGCTGTGCATAGCGTTTGTTATGACCGCCTTTCTCTGGCAGAATCTGCCACAAAGCTGCGCACAGCGTTTGTTATGACCGCCTTTCTCTGGCAGAATCTGCCACAAAGCTGTGCACAGCGTTTGTTATGACCGCCTTTCTCTGGCAGAATCTGCCACAAAGCTGTGCACAGCGTTTGTTATGACCGCCTTTCTCTGGCAGAATCTGCCACAAAGCTGTGCACAGCGTTTGTTATGACCGCCTTTCTCTGGCAGAATCTGCCACAAAGCTGTGCATAGCGTTTGTTACCAGTAGTACCGCACAAGGCGGTGGCGGAAGTTTCCAAGATAGGAGCACTATAGGAGTGTGCAGTTGTGGTTGCGACGATTGATTGTCCGAGGGATCCGAGAACTGAACATCACTTGGGCCTGACTTCCTACCAATGTGAGCATCGATCTGGCCACTTGACTGGCAGCCTATCTGTCTAGCTATCTTTCTATCAGTGGATCAGTTTTCTTTCTGTCTGTCTGACTGTCTATCTATCTATCTATCTGATGATCTATTCGTTTATCTATCTGCCTATGTACTTGTCTTTCTATCTACCTCACTATCTATCTCGTCATCTTTCTGTCTATGTATCTATCTATCTACCTGTCCATCTATCTATTTATCTATCTGCCTATCTATCTATCTGTCTATCTATCTACCGAATTATTTGTCTGATCATCTATGTGTCCATCTGTCTATCTTTCTGTCTATCTACCTGACTATCTATCTACTTTTCTATCTGACTCTCGTTTCGTCTACCTATCTGTCTATCTATCGACCCATCTAGCCATCTGAATCTGGCTATCCAATTGTCTGTCTATTCCATCTATCTATTCTAGCTATTCTATCTATCTATCTATCTATCCATCTATCGATCCATCTATTCATCCATCGATGCATCTATGTATCTGACTATCCATCTAGCCACCCATCGATCTGACTATCGACTTGTCGATCTATCTGGCTACCTCTTTGTCTAGCCATCTTTCGTCTATCTATTCATTTACCTTCCAAATGTGCTTCGATCATGAAGTGTTTTGCATCTAGGTGTTTGGCCACTTTTGATAATTGGACCTTGCAAAGGTGTTCCGATCATCAAGTGTTTTGCTACTTTTGACCTGCAAATGTGCTTGGCGCGCAAGCGTTGTGCACATTTTGGCCACATAAATCACGAAAAGTGACGCGAAACGCAAGTGTTTTCCGACTTTTGTCTCCTGTGTTCCGAAAGTGTCAAAACGTGCTGTGTTTTGACACATTTGCTTCAAAATGTGCTTCTCGCCCTGGCCGCGTGCACTTTTTCGGACATGCAACTTTCAAAACTTGTTAAAAACCACGAGTTTTTGCGACTTCGGACGTGAGAATGTGCTTCGCGCGCAGGCGGCGTGCCAATTTTCATGATCATATGACATCTCCGAAAAGTGGCCCGAAACGCTAGTAAAATTGCAGTTTTTATTTTGGTACAAGATTTTATCTTAAAAATTTGCTTCGCGCGCAGGCAGCGTGCCAGTTTTGAGAATCATGAGTCATGAGTCATCAAAAGTGCTCCGAACATGTAGTGTTTTTACGATTTTGACTTGCAAATGTGCTTCGCGCCTAGGTTTTTTCACGATTTTGCGAGTTGCAACTTCCAAAAGTGCTCCGAAGGTGACATGTTTTTACGATTTTGACTTCCAAATGTGCTTCGCGCCTAGGTTTTTGCACGATTTTCCAAGTTACATCTCCCAAAAGTGCTCCGGACCTGACATGTTTTTACGATTTTGACTTCCAAATGTGCTTCGCGCCTAGGTTTTTTCACGATTTTTGCACACACCTTCCGCCACGGTGCTCCGCACCCGCCGCTTTAGCGAGGTACCCTTCTGGACGCTCATGAGGCACAAAACCTTGCAAAACACAGCATTTCGCGACTTTCCTAACATTTCGGCGCGCTCGCATTCTCATCTTTCGCACATCTCTTCTTTCACACATCTCTTCTTTCGCACATCTGCTCTGGCGATCTACCCTAGCTGAGTCACATCTCTTCTTTCACACATCTGCTGAGGCGATCTACCCTAGCTGAGTTGTCCATATTGTCGGAAGTTAGACTTCTAAACTTCCTTCGACTAGCTGTTGCTAGTGGTTAAAAGTGACAACTTATGAGCCATCACTATTGGTCAATACTGGTGAATAGCTGGAATGAACCAATCCACTATCTATAGTGGCTTTCAAGCACCATTGATGAACCAACCATAGCTATCAACCACCACTATGAATGTTTTGTTTTCAGTCGCTATTAATCGCCATTAAGCACTAAACGTCAAAACAAATTTGATAAAGGGTTACACATTTACCGCCATTCATTTTGACAATGATTTCACCCTGAAAGAAATCTCATGAGATTGACATAAGTCTAACAATTACTAGTCACTAGTACTTATTCAGTAATTATTAACTATTAAGTAGAGTTAATTAGTATAATTCTTTTTGGAATAAGCAGAACCACCATCAGCAGTATGAATTAGACTAAAGAACTAACCACCACGACCACCAGCATGAATTATAATTGTAACTAGAATTGCATTCAATACTAGTCACCACCACTGGTTATGGTTATAATTGACCACCACTGGAACTAGGTGCGTTATAGCTAACCACCACTCATGAACCACCACCAGTCACCCTGGACATCGTCACTGGTCATCTTTGCGCCAGGAGACCGGGGATCCCACTGACCTGGCCCGATATTTGCAAGGCAAATTTGGCCACACGTTGGGTGCTGTACAGCTGGTGATGTGAAGGGTGATTTCATAGTGGTTAATAGTAGGACTAATAGTGGTTAATAGGAGGCTAATGGTCGGGTTTAGTAGGTTGATATATGTTGGTATAGGTTGATATGGTTAGTAGATGTTGATAGTAGGGCTTAGTGGTTAGTAGTAGGACTTTAATAGTCGTAAATAGTAGGTAAATAGTAGGACTAGTGGTCAACAGTAGGGCTTAGTAGGTTGATTGATGTTGATGTACTTTAATTCCGCCGGTTGCCCCCATTTATACCAACTATTTCATAGTGGTTACACCGGTGGCAGAATTCATGGTGCAGATTGTGGACTCATCTCATTTGTTATGACCTTGACATTGGACCATATAATATTTTGAAACCCGTGAGCCATCTGACACCAGGTGATTGGACGATTTATTTAGCAAAACTACGTTGAAGTTTCTCAAACCTGGAACCTTGAATGTTTTGACGGTGTGACGCTTCTTATTCACACATGATTGGGCAATTCATTTGGCAATACTGAACTGAAGGTTCAAACCTTGGTTGAGTTGCGCTATGTGCTGCAATATTTTTTTTTTTATGTGTTTCATTTCAAAACGGTATCCGTGATTTATCATCGGTATTCCCACTTGTGCAGTAGTATTTGTAATTCACCATTCATGTTTATACTTATAATCGGTTTGTTCAAAACTCGTGAAGGTAATTAGCATATAATTCTAACTATGAATGAACTAAGGTCTAACTATACATTACCCGAGCCTTCCAGTTACATAGTAGGTAACCAACCTCAAACAACAATGGTTGAAACCAGCTGGTTACCTACAACAGAGGCAACTGGAAGGTAGGGTCAACTATCAACTCACTATAGTTACGAAATAAATTTGATCAGAAACCAACTACCAACTGTAACTGAAACTAATCAACATTTCATGAAACCGATCAATCAAAACTAGCTGTTCTAGCTAGTTATAACATACTTAATAAGAATTAGTAACTCACCCAACGTAACTAACTAGCTGTTTTTTTAACAATATATAAATACAATTCATGTTCTTCATGGGTCGTCCATTGTGTCAATTGCGCTGGTCTATTCCAAGTTGAAGAGCTTCTTGATAGCAATTCAGGGACCTTGAAGCTCCCTGAGCAGCACAGAGTCCTTGTCAGACCAGGGAGGTGAAAGACGAGAAAGATTCTTTGGACTGTTTAGTTTTTCATAACCGGCCGCCTTACTTTGACCATGCTTTACAGACCTGGAGATGAGGTGCTTTGTTTGGGTACTGCGGGCGTCGTGTTGTGCATTGTGGCCAGCAATGAGGGTTTGTCCATCAAACAATCATTGCTTCCGAGCATTCTGTTGAATACAGCATGACCCACCCTTCGTCAAACAAGATGGCATGTGGTATGTTGCGATCAGGAACCATGATTTTATGTCATGGAACCAGCTGATGAGATATGAAACTTCAAAGGACAGTCTTGAATGAATTGACCAGTGCCTTGGAACGAGGGCGGCCATTCGACAAGCCACTTCCAATGCAGCAGCCTGGGAACTTCCCTGTCCATGTTGTCCGTGACTGGGCAAGACCTTTTCTTTCCATGCGGAGGTCCCGAAACCTCGTTAGCATTTTCAGGCCCTGGACCTAAAATGCTGGTGACTATCCCTTACTAATCCCTATTATTAACCCATTGTAATCCCCAAGAATGGTGTAGATTTTGAGGGCGCAACTCCTCATTTTTTGTTTTGAGGGGGGTGGTGGCGGCGTTTTTTTTGGTCGCCGAATAATAGTAAGGGATGCACACCCAAGATTTTTGTGGCACGTGGTGTTTTCATTTGTTAGTGATGGCAACTGGTTAATCGGCATGCCGATACCAGTTTCAATTTAATGGGTAAATGATGGTTGATGCTTGTTAGTGCTGGGTGATGCTTTTCATTACTAGGGGATGGGCAGCCACATGTAGTTTTTAAATGTTTTCAGTGGTTAAGGAGAACTGACAAGATGACTGGTTGTTGAGGATGGTAAATGTTGATGGAGCAGGAGGGTGAATCTTGGGGGATAGCACCCAACAGGAAGCAACCACAAACATGTGGCAATATGCCGCTTTCGCTAGGTCTAGCCACCAACTCATCCAAGAGCAGCGGCAGGGGGGTGTTCCAAGATTCAGATTGGCCATTCATGGCAAGCAGCCACGCGCACAGGGTCTTTGACCCACAGCCACGTTTTAAATAACATCATAAGCCAGCAAATGTTTGTGCATGCCAATGGTTCTTTTTATCAAAGATGTTAGCCAACTTATCAGCAGTAGTAGACATTTCACTGGCATGTTTCAGTTTCCGCTATCAGCGATTCTTCATCAAGTTCTTAATCATTTGTAAATGATCATATATGCCATATGCCACTATGAGCCATTAATAGCCAGTATCAACCAACGCATTAACTAATTATCCAGTTGATTGATTAATTAGTAAGTTGACAAAACATCATTAACCAGAATTACAATTACCCGCTGCAAACCATCTTTGGCCATCATTAGCCATCTTAAACCGTGATGAACCACCATCCTGCGGCGAGCATTCACCATGTTTCACCAGCCTCAGCTTCTCAACAAAGCATCCCCCAGCCCCGATGGCTTGGTGCTAGGCGAGGCGTTGGAACGAACCTGGTACATCGCCGCCAAGATGGCAGTAGTCTTCTGTCAGGCGGCGCTGCTGTACCCATTGGTGGGGTCCGGGAATGCTGGGAAGGAATGAGAGCCATGAATGGTTGACTGGTTGGCGGCTTGATTTTTTTAAAGACGTGTTCCTCAATATTTGGGATGGTTGGTTGATCGACCATATCTTAGGGATGGGTTTTGACTCGACGACCAATACGTGAAGTCATGGCAAGTGATGGTGACAAGTTGGTCCACTCAGAAGTCGTTAGCTCATATGTTCAAAGTCACCCCCCTGTTTGATGAAGCATATGGTTTAGTAATATGGATTCACCATCAATAGTGGCTAAGCATTTGGGGATGGGTTGATACTGACCAACGCAAAGGCGGACATCCCAGAATGATGTAACAGAGTATTGAACCACAGTCATTTAGACAGTTAATGATGGTGAATGTACAAAATCTGGTCATTTGTCAACTGCTATCTGATATGGAACAACCAAACTGCTAGCTGGTTGCGTGGAAAAGCTCTGATTTACGATAACCAGCTACCAAAAGTTTGTTGATCAACTGGAAATCAGAGCTGGTTGCGTGGAAAAGCTCTGATTATCCTTTGGTAGCTGGTTAGTACTTGTCAACTGCTATCTGATATGGAACAACCAAACTGGTAGCTGATTTACAGTAAATGTTAGTTCACAAAAGGAGAATCTTCATTTCAGTATGTTGATCGCCTGTCCGAGAGTTGTCCTCCCGGTTGGTTCACCCTTCCGTCCAATGTCTTCAATCCTACATTGGTCTCGCCCTGTCATAGTGGCCGTCAAGCTTGGCTGGATCTTTGAGCGCTGGCTCAATCGCCATGAAGCGCGTTCCCTTGGTCGGTTTGTTCAGTCCTTCTGTTCTATCAACTTACACTCTGGTAAACTAACATAGCAACGGTAAATCACCATGTCTTATAGAGAAACCCTGGGAAACCAATGATGATTGGTTTGATTTTCCATTGCTATGTTAGTTTACCAAAGGTTAGAGGATGCTCTTGGATTCTTTCCAGGGTTCCTGCCGCTGCTACCATTGGGTTGGGAGCAACTCTGAGTCCAGCCACTTGGGCTGCTGTCCCTGCTTCGGACCTGCCTGTGTCCTCGTCAGTGCGGAGCTGTAGGGTCTTGGAGCCACATAGCTTCGGAGTGTTGGTTGCGGCCTGCACGTGCCCCACGGAAACCCCAACGTCCGCTTTTAAGCAGATTTGGTTGGACGACCGTTGGAAACACTACAGATCACATTTCTTCAGTTCGTGCCTGGCTGACAGAGTGTCAAAATTTGATTTGGAGTTCTATGGCCTGAGGACGGAGGTACTTTTGGGGTTGGCGCGCCGCTGCTACGCTGGGCATCCGCGCCTACAAAGTCTTCAGCTGCGGCCGTTCGCAATATCAAAACTCTGCTGCTTCAACCACCATTTCTGTTGGCAACAAGGAACAATAACACCCATGGAGAGACTAGTGCGGGGGAAATACCATCTAAACATGGTGTGTTTTCTATTGCCATATTGCCGCGCTCGAGCAGGAGATCATGCCTCAACAACCTCCAATATTGGGATGGAACCAAAGGCTGATAGCGGTTCCACCATAAATATTCATTGTTTTTACTCAGCGATTCATGCTAGTCATCAGCTCCTTATTTGACCTCTTCTTCTGGGCGGTGTTGCGATATTTACCACTTACTTATCATCGGTAACCACTGTTCAGGAACAACTATTGATCATTGTTGTTGACCCCTACAATCATCAGTTGGTTGCAAGGCGGGCCCCTAACCAGCTATAAGTTGGTTTGTAACTAGGGTAACTACGGGTTATGGTAGACATAACGATAGTTAGATCATTGCTGTTGATTATGAACAGCTGTTTATCATTGCTGTTATGTACTATTAACAACCAACTCATGATTGTTAATAAGCAACTCATTGCTGTTGACCCCTATACAATCATCAGGGGGTTATTGACGCCACAACTCTCGGCCTTGCTTGGAAGCTGCTCGTCCACAGTCCAGGTCCCGTCCGATGAAGCGACGATGGAAGGCTTCAAGGCGCCGGGCCTAGTGGCTTGGTTATAGTGAATCCGCTTGTTATATCACAGATACATGTGTTAACTTATCCCAATATATATAATATATCAGATATTTACTCATATATATATATTATCTTATATATATATATTAATTATATACCTATCTATCTATATATATATATTTATATATACAGACCTACTTAGCTGTTCAGTAATGCCGAGCTGTTGGCGCGCTACGCAGCAATGAGCTGGTTATTAGCAACATAGCAACATGCGAAGTGCTTCAGATATCTTAAGACGGTGGTTGGTTGATCGTCCTTGTTTCTATTTGAACTCTTCTAAGTATGCACCTCAGTCAAACTCGCCGTGTTAGTGATCATCAATTAATCAACAATTCATAAACAATCATCAATGGCCCTAGCCAACCAGGCCACCAATACTTGTCAACCAATGACCAGCCTGCAACAATCATGAACAGCAAAACCACAACAGTACCCACTATGCCCTGCATCCATCATTTAAACAAAATCCCAGTGGGAAACTGAGTCTCTCCATTCCTTTTTTCGGATGTCATTGTCCTGGCGTTGCAGGTTTCGAAACACCGTGAGATGTGTACACATACTGCTGGTTTGTCCAAAAATGTTGCTGGTTGGGTTACCTTATTAATCCATCATGATTATGATTCATGGCAATTTCGGTATGGTTGAAGGTACCATCATTTCTGGATACACCTACATGTTTTGTTTCACGCTACCCCAGATACTCCGTGTAATTGTGGTACATTTACCTGCATTTGGGTCATTTTGTAGTTGAAATGTTACTAAATGCACCAGCATCATGGAGTATATTGGGGCACCAATATAGTGGGGCACCAACATGAACACACTCAGTAGGGGATGCCCATAAATAGTGGTAGCCCAAAACTGGTGGTTTCCCCTACTCATCATGGCTATCAATTTGGATGGCGCTCGTAAGTACCAGACCATTTTTGGACAACGTTTATGGCCATTATCCGCCATTATCCCTCATAGTTGAGCACCATTAGCCATACTTAAGCAAAAACAATCCTAGAAAGTGGGCCCCCCTAGTTATAACTTGGTTTCTAAGGCCATCTAACCAGCTAGTTATATCTACCATTTGCCTGGTAGTTACCCTAGTTATAAACCAACGGCTATAGCTGGTTAGGGGTCCACCTTGTAACCAACTGATGATTTCCTATGGTTTCCCTATAAATCCCATGACCTCAACCAATAACCCCCTATAAACCAACTATAAGCATAACTCGGACGGTGCTCCCAGCCAGCGCACGGCGTGAGCAGTGCAGCGTGGCCAATCCGTGGGTGAACCACAAGCCCTACGGGCTATACAGGACAAGGGGGGCTGAGGGAGTTCGCCCTCAGTCACCTTCGCAACATAGCCTGCAGATTGCGGCAAATCATTATCATACGTGCCAATTGCTGTGAACTGGCGGAAAGACACCAGGCAGGTGCTGGCATCGAAGATAAATCAAAACAATCACCGACAGTGAGTGGCTTCGACACGTGTTCACACAAGAATTGTCAAAGCTGTGTGTAACGAGGGAAAAACACATTGTGTGCTGTGTGGCCCTCAGGCTCAAAACGTGAAAGTCAGACCGTGCAAATGGAAACTCTAGGGCGTGAGCGCTTCTCAAAGCTACCTGTGGCAGCGACTGAAACGATCGCGTCTTTCGTATGATCCGTGCAAACCATTTGGGGCAAGAGACATCGACAGTGTTGCTGTTGCTTGTCCAGCCACAGTATCCTCCTTGAAGCCGGCTGCTGCCCGAAACAAAGATGATAAACTTTGGGCCCATGCCTTTGCCAGTGTCTCCAAATAAGATGCTGTTCTTCAGCCACCAGACATCCATGGCGTTGCGCCAGAAGTGCGGACAAGGGAGCCGTGAAACGCCAAATGCAAAGGACAACTCCATTCTGGCAATCTGGTCGAGCATGCACCTGTGCATCAAATGTGTACTGGAACCAGGGCCGAGTGACTGTCATACCTGTAGCCGGCAAGCTCAAAGGCCAGTGCTGATGCCGAGCGTCGTACGCATAGCTGCACCAAAACGAGGAAGGCCGCCAAGGTCAGCTTGCCAGGATGAGGCAGTGGCCATAATGGCTTCGAGGGGCTAACAGGAGAAACAGTCAAAGTCCAATCCAGAGTGGGTAAGTGGTGCTGCACCACATGAACGGTCCATTGCGAACACACGGTCAAGGTTCGGTTGCTAGCGGCCGCACCACTGGCAGGACTTGACCCCACGGCTCCAACTATAAGCATAAAAATCCCATGGTTTTGCTGTCCAACCACCCACTGGGCGATATCAAATCCACCCATCGAACCCTCCGCGGTCGCATCGCGAGGTCACAGGGCCGCCCAAAGCGAAGCCGGAGCCAAAGGCGCGACGGCAACAGCCCAGGAAGCAGGACGTGTGGCTGGGCATGGTTGGGACCATGGGGGACATGGCAGGGAGAAATTTGAATTACATGCACCAAATCGTGGAATATGGCTATGGATCAATATTAACCAACCAATGGTTAATAGTAGCTGACTAATGGTTAATAATAGGGGAACCAGGGGTACAGGGTTTTGACCCACAGCCATATTCTATAATGTAAGAGATCTATGTGAAAAGCCGAGGATGTTCCGGACCGTGTCGACATAGAGAAACTTCAATTACATGCGCCAAATCGTTGGATATTGACCAATGTGTTCGTGGCTTGTTCAGTTGGCTAGTTCATAATGTTGAAACCTGCTAACAACCCAAGGGATATACCAGCCAAGTTTAAAGGAGCGACTTCACCGCATTGCCGATACTTCCACCTCACACTTTGACGAAAATGGGCTCAATTTGCAGCAAGAGAGCAAGTGTGAGCAGCACTGAGAACCAGAGGTTGGAAGTGATGTCTGGCACGAGGAGGTCTGCAGATGGTCATAGTGGAGTTTGGGGATATCAGTAGCCTCAACCCATCTCAACCCATTTTTTGGTTTGATGAGTTAAAGCAACAGGTTTCTCGGGTACAAGGCACACCATTTGTTGACCCCGCTTGAGGTTTCGACGAGTTTCAAGTTGGAGGATCCGTGTAGATCAAAAACAACATCAGCCATTCACAAGATCATTTCATAATGTTGGAGAACAAGTTTTACCATGTTTTATTCAACCTCATGCTTGCAATTGCAGAAGCTTCCCGAAGATTTGTCAGAAACAGCTGGGTGCTTTATGGCTTTATGGCTGGTTGGTTGATAAGCTGCCTGCCTGGCTGGTTGCAGGTCTGGACATCGAATGCACCAAGCCCTTGGTGGCGATGTGTGGCAACGTGGGTCGAATTGTTTGTGTCTTGGCGCCACGGGGAGCCCAAAGGGAAGAGCCCAAACGAGGGAGTGAGCGCGGCCGAAGTGTTCCGAGGAACGATGTGAGACGAGTCATGTTGATCGGAATTGCTTGTAGTTGATGTTTGCAAACTCCCGCAAAGCCATGCAAAGAGTTCGAAATGAGTTGCCATTGCGTGATGTCATCAACAAATCCCCGGAAAGCATTGTACCGTGTGAGTGGATGTCGTCTACAAGATTTGCCGCTGTTTGCAGGACGGGTGTGTTGCTGATGAGATTCGATATTATCCATATCGATCAACCCCCAAGTCAACCTATTTTGGAAGCGAAGTCAGCAGCCTAATGGTCATTAGTTGGTACGATGATTGATGAAAATTACCCTAATCATAGTTGGTCATAGCCTATTTTCAGGCTCTCCTTTGGCAAGATGCTTCCTGCCAGTTCCACGCTTCCCATCGCTTGATTCTGTTTGGCTCCGCAGGTTACGAGCGCGTCGACGGCCAGATCACGTTGCTCGCAGTGAATTTGTTTGAACAGACGGAGAGCCTCAGCTGCAACGAGGCCGTTCCCGAAGTCCTGATGCTGTTTTCACAGCTGGTTGCAGGATGTTGCAAGTCAATATTAACCAGCAAAAAATGGGGATATAGATGGCTTTGTCATGCAGATTCATGATTGACAGTAGGAATAGTAGAAAGATGTAGAAATGGTATTGACCCTGCCGCGAGCTCATGCAGATGTGTAGATTCATGTGGATCACTACTTACATTTGTGCATCCGAGGGATGGCTGGAAGATGTCCTTCCATCAAGCTTCGCCGGTGGTACCACCCACCTGAGAGGAAAGACTGAAGCCGTTCCTCAAGTGAGCGAACACATGCAAAAGTGGCCGGCTGATGGGAAAGCATGGGAAATATACTGATCCTTTGACCAATCATGTCCAATCTGTACAGTTTATGGGCAATCTCAACATGTCTCGAGCGTGTTGTGGGATTATTTCGTTGACATCCTGGGTATCGGGTGTAGCTGAGCTGCTAAAGCGCAATAGGAGCACTTGGGCACAATCCTATTCAAGCTGACAGGGGATTTGAGCGAAATCAAGACAACTTTACAGTACTAGCATGTCATATAAGCCTTCATCAAAATGATGAAAGCTTTGTCCAGAAAAGTGGAATTACCTTGAGTTGGAGCATGCTCATGAGTCGTCCAACTCGTTCCAGTCAAACCATTGGGAGGTCGTGAAAACCATCTAAGCAATGGCTTGCTGCACTCGAGAAAATCAACTCAGTCTGACCTCAAACTGAAGTAATTCTTCCAAGAAATGGTAGGAAGATCTCCAGGAGAACCCTCTAATCAGAGCTAAACACAACCGGGTTTCCTGCAGATTTTCCATCAACCAACCCAGTGAATCTCCACAACTTGCTACACCGAGTGATGCTTTGCTGCAAGAACCCAATGTTGAATCAAGCGATCACTTGCACCTGAACAGATTAGCTATTGAATGCTATTGACGCACTTTGTCTTGCAATGCTGCGAAAATAGCCCAGATAGTTTCCCATGGTTGAAAAATGATTAAGATAGATATGGATAGATTAATAAAGTTGTCCCAATGTCACAGCCACACAGATCATTCATAGATCGCCCAATAAATCAATCGCTGGCACAGAAAATGCCATTGGCAGATCATGCCTAGCCAGTCAGGTCTTCATTCTCCAGCCTGGCGGGAGTTGACCGTGGTCTTTGGGGTCCCCTGCCTGCACTGGGAAGGTGATTATCTTAGTGCAATCTTTCCGTTCAAATATATCGCATTCAAACTATAGTTATTAATAGTAATGATTAAATACTCACTATAGTTTGAATACTATGATTAATTTTTGAATACCACTGGGAATGGTAAATAGTGGTGGGTTTGACAAGATGCTCTTGTCTCAGGTAGTCTTTTTGCAAAGAATCGTTAGATACAGATGCAAATTTTCAAGGCTCCTCGACAGAGACCTACAGCGTGACACGGTGCTTGTTTCCTTTCAGTTTCCATTGACATCAATTTCCGGAGCAGAGCTGGAAAGCGTTCTGCCAAGCGTTCGGCATGTTTGACCGGGAAACATTTTGTTGTGGATGGACACGTATTGTGTTTTTGGATGTTGTCCCCTTGTCCTTTATCCCACTTGCCAAGTTGACCTTTAGATCCTTCAGTGAAGTATTTGAGGTCAGCTACATGCAAGAGAGGCCAGTTCCAGGGTTTTCGGAGTTGTGGTATTTGTTTGCTAAGCAGACGTCTTGACTATGTGTTCTGCGGGAGCTATAGCTGTAGCAACTTTTGAAGACACACGCAATCACCAATTACACACTACACAAGTTGGGAAAGTGCCCATACGAAGTTTCTGTTGCCGTCAGCACCTGTCATCACAGCTGGTTGCAGTGCTTCCGGCCTCTGGTGGCGGCGCTGCCACCTTTGCCGGTCGGGAGGCTCAGTGGCACCACATGGCACCTCATCTCAATGTAGGAAAAGATCTGCATTTCCAGACCTGGCTTTCGAGGAAGGTCAAGCACCACGAAGGCGGATATGGCCTGGGCCTTTGCTCCAAGCTGACATGGGCACTTCAGATATCACTTGTCGTAGATCTTGTACCACCTTGGAAGGGTAACAAAACTGAGCAGAAACTGATCACTGCCGCTGTGAGTCTCATGCCACACTCGGCCTCTTTACATCGGCCACTCGTTGCTGAACGTCGAAATGGACCGCTGGACAGCACTGGACAGCAGAGGCGCCGTTTGCTGCTTGGAGCCATGGAGCTCTCATTGGAAGGTGCAGCTGGAAGGACATGGATGGCACTATATTTGGGTTTATCCATTGTGGTACCCCAAGTGGTGGTTTCTTAAATAAGGGTCCCCAAAATGGTAGGTTTATTAATGTAGATGATTAAAACACACTGATTTGGGGGTACCCCTATTTTGAGAAACCACCATATTTGGGTTTATCCATAGCCATGGTGGTACCCCTGAACCAATGGTTGTACACCCTGACCAACCAATTGAATCCAATGGACCGAGCATTATGAATAGTGAGACTGCCAGTATTTACCGTGATGTATCAATGTTTCATTTTGGGGTATACTGTAGCAGGAGTTTGCAAATCAGAGCACTGCATGGAACCCCGAAGAGGATCAAAGATGGCAAACTTTCCCATTGACAATTTCTCCCCCATGGACCATGCAAAGACTCACGCCATGACCAAAAGGCCATCGGTTTGAAGATCTTTCGCGACAACCAAGCGAGGCCCAAGCCTCGTTTGTGGCTCTATTTTTACTCACAAGAGAGATTTGGTATGATATTCCATGGATTTCTATGGTCTGCCAAGTGGATTATTGAATTCATTCGACTTCAAGAGTTTTGTCGCTCATTTTAGCATGTGTTTGACAGAGTTGTGGATTTGTATGGATTTGTAGTCACGTTCCAGGATGACTTCTGACACATGACAATCCGTCAGCCACGTGAAGGATGACACGACCTGTCAGGCAGCTTGACTGAATCGCCATGGCCAGGCCGATGCTGAAATTCAGCGAGATGCTGGGAGCTCATGGAAGCTCATGGAAGCTTGTAATTTGCAGATGGCTATGGGTCAATATCCGTAGCCATTTTGGCTCAAGTTTGAAGGAGCGACTTCACCGCATTGCCGATACTTCCACCTCACACTTTGACAAAAATGGGCTCAATTTGCAGTAAGAGAGCAAGTGTGAGCAGCACTGAGAACCAGAGGTTGGAAGTGATGATTGAGCTTCTCAAGAGGGCAGAAGAGAGGGCCAATGCAATCGGTGACTCCTCTGCGCAGAGCCAAACAGTTGATGACTGGTACTGGCTTGATGGTGCGTTCCCTGGAGATTGAATTCATGGCGGTCTTGCAGGGAGCTGGCAGCATGATGGAGCATCCCGCCATGCCGTACCAGGACGACTATTGCTCGATTTGGCGCACTGCTTTCCAAACCGAGTACCTTGGTCGCATGCGAGACTCTCGGATCTGTGCCATGGAACAATGGCAATTTGGCGCTTCATCAGTGAAACCCACTTACCTACGCACAGTGTCACTGCCGAGATTCTCGTCGTTTCTTCTTTCTCTGGCTGATCCCACTGGTCCTCGTCCAGCAGCGCAACTTGGCGGTTGGGATTACATGGCCAAGGAGTATCGTACAGCGAAGGCAAAGGAGTACCCAGCTGCCATGTGTACAGCCATTGCCTCAGCTACCTTGAATTCGCTTCGCCTGCGTCGTATTTGAGCGCTGGAATGGAAATGGAACTGACTAATGGTTAATAATAGGGGAACCAGGGGTACAGGGTTTTGACCCACAGCCATATTCTATAATGTAAGAGATCTATGTGAAAAGCCGAGGATGTTCCGGACCGTGTCGACATAGAGAAACTTCAATTACATGCGCCAAATCGTTGGATATTGACCAATGTGTTCGTGGCTTGCTCAGTTGGCTAGTTCATAATGTTGAAACCTGCTAACAACCCAAGGGATATACCAGCCAAACCAGGTTCACTGGTTGAGGGATTGCTTGCTGGCTTGCTTGCTTACTTGGTTGCGATCGGTTGGTTGACTGGCATGTTGGTTGCCTGGTGCTTGGTTTGGTTGCTGCTCGTTGCTGCTTGTCGGTGATGGCCACACCAGGACAAAGAGGCACATCGCACGTCGAAACCGCTGCCTCTGCAGCCAGTCTGGGTGGATGTGGGGGCCTTGGTGTGGCTGATGAGCAGGTCACTGGTGCGAAACTCACCGAAATGGTGAAGGTTTCGTTGCCAGACCCCCAGGGGGCACATGGTAACCATGGGTATAGACACCAACATGGGCACCAACATGTGTTGGTTATAGGTTATAGGCTATAACCCCTCACCATTCTATTTTGAGCCTTATAGCCCACAACCAACAAATGTCCACAGAAGCAACGCGCTAGCCTTGAATTGTCAGCAGTGTAGCAACAACAAAACGCACAACCCTGGGAATGTCTTATGATGGTGGATAGATTGATACGACCAGGAATGATTTATCGCTGCTTAAATAGGAAAAGAGACAATAATCAAGCATAGTTGGGTATGATCAGCCTTTTTTGAAGATGCATTATGATCAATATTTGCTTGTGAAGAAAAATTGGTCATTTTTTACCATGACTGAACACATCATCCATCATTCAGCATGGTCTGTTGGCATTTTGTCCTCAACTTGGCCTTGCTGGCATATTCTCAAGATTCCAGCGAACTATGATTAAGTATCGATGATTTCGGGTTATGCTTCATGATCAGCCATACCCATAGTATCGCCAGGCATCTTCCCGCTGTGCACGTACATCCACGGCATCTTCCCGCTGTGCACGTACATCCACCGCTGCCCAGGGTTGGTGTCGGCCGCTGCCGGCTTTTCCCAGGTTTCAGAGTTGCGAAGTGCTATGAAGTCATCGGATCATCAAGGACCACTGTGGGAACAGGTCCAGGTCGTTGGCTGTGGAAGATGTCCAACTCACCCATGAACTCCCCAAAGATTCACAGTGGAACGGTTGATGAAGGGTTGATTGTTGTGTTCTTGATGGTTCATTAGCGGATTTGTTGAAGTTGATATTAACCTTACATGATGGATGTTTTTCCTGATTACCAGAGGGTAAGCGCTCGTTTCAGGCAGACGTTCATCATCACAGGTGTCGCAGGGATTGTACCAATTTGATCTATATCATGGTTCACCAACTATGGTAATAATTAATGATGGTTAAGGGGCATGATAGCTATTGATGATGATTAATTAGTGGTTCAATTGGTATGTGAAAATGTTTTTTTTATTCAGGGACATAAGATATTTTGATGCATCAAAACCTGCCCACTTGCAGAATGCCAAACCTGACAGTGAAGGAATGGACCAAGGATAAATCTACCTGCATCAACTGAAAGCTGGCTCTAGGTAAGATGGTGGGCCAAAAGACAGACAATGAAATAATAAGACCATGCTGCGGTTTACCTACGGAATGAGACAGGAGAATTGGCACAAATGCTATGTTTTCCCTATTTACTATTCTACCATGGCTCTTTACAGCAACAGCAAGTTCTACGTATGCAACCTTCCTTAATTTGAACTCCCCTCATCCCTAGGAGGAGGCAACAAGGACCACTGAACCCATACCTATTTATCACTGTGCTTTCTGCACCTACTTCAGGCAGCGATTATTTTTTTGCAACTGGACCTTCTTGTGCATCCCCAGATTCCCAAGGCAAACTCTCTCCATTCCAGGGACTTTGGACAAATCTTCCAAATAAAAAATCTTTAGTACCATAGAGTCGTGAGTCCTTCAGATTTCCCCTCTTAAATCAATCACATGTTTCCTTGGCCTACTCTCTTGTTCCTTCTTTTGAGAGAAAAGAATAAATACCTTGGGCACCCAAGTTGCTGCCCCCCAGAGCTCCTTGGCATGAACAGTCGCTTGCAGAATCGATTCATAAAATCCAAACCCATGGAAAAGCTTTTGCTTCGTCAGGACACAACTTTGTCATCCATACCGTACCCATTGCACCAGCTGTGAACTCAAACACTTCTCATCCACAAGTATGAACAACTGGTGCAATACAAAGACAAAGACCCAACTCCACATTCCAGTAGCAGCAGACAAGGAACTTGAGAAATGTATTCCCCAAAACATGAAATATGGAGCGTTTGCAAAACCGGTTGCTCCTCCACCCACATGCCCCATTTTGAGCTGCATATCATCTATGAGCCATCATCGAATCAGACAATGCAATGGGCTGTGCTAGGAGAGCTGAAGACGGAGATTGGCCGCTTTCACCTCTTCCCGGTTCCTTGGCTGCTCCTGCCGTTGCTGAACTCACAATGATTGTTGGATGGTGAGGTGATGAGTTGATGAGTTTGGCGAGGCAAATTGTGAGGTATTCTTCATTTGGTTTTTTGGTGCTGTTTGTCCAAACAAATTAGACATGCTAGTCCTGGTGCACCAATAGCTTTAACCTCAGACGAATCAAGTGGGGTCAGAGGTCAACATCCATGTTAAGCCACATATCAATCATATCGATACCAGCATGAAAAGTAATCAGCCATATATGAATGATATCATTTTTCCTTTTTTCAAGCCATGAATTCTGATGAAGGGCAACTATCCACCCACCGTTGTGACGCCTGCCGCCACGGTCCTTCCCGCCACGTCCGCCGACGCCGCATTTCCCCAGGTCTCTCGGAAGTTCTTTCAGATCGCCGAAGTGAGCCGATGGCTAGGCAGGTTGGATGATATCAATGGCCCACGGTTGCTGATAGTGGCTAGGAACGGTTAATGGTGGCTGATGACAGGTGCTTGAAGAATGGTTTATATGATACTTGCTGATGGTTGTTGGGTGAGAATGGTTGAGATGTTAAGACTGTAGTTCACAATGGCGGACTATTGTTAACAATGGCTGATGATGGTTGATACTGGGTGCTTTGAGAAAGATGAATGATGGTTCATCATGGCTGCAATGTTGCTCAGTTAATGATGTTCGATACTATTGTTGGGAATAGTTAAGAGTGGTTGATGCTGGTCATACAGTGGGCTGATTATCATTGGTCAGTAAGCTGGATTGAATTGGTTAGTAGATTTCAGGAAACAAACACGGTTCATCACAGTCGAAGACTGCTTATAACGCTTACTTGACTTAATCATTCATTATTGGCTGAGAAAGGTCACAGAAATATTTTTGAGAGTGGTCAATAACAGCTCATAATTCTGAATTAGCATTAACATAACGGCTCATACTGGTGGCTAAACATGTTTTTGATTCCCGGCAACATGGCCTACCTTGGAGTGCAACATGCGGCATCCGAGAAGGTCTACCAGGCTTCTGGGTGAGCTTCGGATTGTTGATGCTGAAACTGCCGCCGTGGCCGCCAGCAGTTACGATCACAACTGCTACAAGGTGGGCCCCTAACCAGCTATAAGTTGGTTTGTAACTAGGGTAACTGCGAGTTGTGGTAGATATAACTATAGTTAGATGGCCTTATAAACCAAGTTATAACTAGGGAGGCCCACCTTGTCGGTATCCAGCAGTTGTGTTCCACACTGGCTGGATGGGGCATGGTTCGCTGCTATCAACCTATGATCCAAGATTCAACTTTGCGAATGCTACTTGGGGTGGGCACTAAACTACAGTAGTTCATTTAAGTTTATTATGGCTACGGGTCATTGTCAACAAAGGATTGCTATTGCGGTAATAGCTAGTAGTGCACAAAGGTCAATGGTCGTGGATAAGGTGGCCAACAATACTAGGGGATACATGGGGTTGGATCCATGTTAAACACACACAGGAAATTGGAACTGGAACTGGTCATGTGACTAGGAACTGTATCCATGTTCATACAAAGTCCACATCTGATGAAAGGCTAGGAACTGGTCATGGCGCAAATGTGAACCGCCGTTACCTATGGGGCGATGCAGGAGGCCTCCCCGTCAGCCTCGGATGACTTTCAAACATCTGCACACCCGACTGCCAGACATGGAACCTTCCGTTGGCATGGTACACCTACTCTCATTCAGTAGATTGGTATGATGTTTTCCTTAGTGGTGTAAGGATAAAAATTACCATGCTAAGGGAACATCAACGTGATATTGCAAAAGTCATGGCGAACTGGCATCGAACGCACAGGTGTTCCGCCTGTACGACGGTGAGATGTGCAGATCACCGACAGCCGGGAGAAAAGAAGCAAGGCTACCATTGCGGCATGGTGATGCCTGGCCATGTCATGTCATGTTTGAGTGCTACCCATCAGTTGGTTAACTGAGATTACAACTAGCAACTAGGGTAGCCACCATTGATGGTACATATAATCATAAGTCATAAGTATATTATATTTACACAAATTTATTTCATGGGTTATAAACCAACTTCTGACTAAGGGGTGTTGTCAAATGTTGAGTTCCAATCGCCGGCAGGCGCTACTGTAGGGGGGGAGCCCAGTTGATTGGACCCCAAAATCACCAGTAGCTGAGAATAGATAGAGCCAAGCAGAGCATTGCGCCTAAGGAGATATGAAAATGTGTTGGTTAATGCAAGGTCAATGTGGGGTTCATGAATGATGACCAAATGCAGGATTTCATGCCAACAAGCGGAACAGCGGCGGTCGTTCTGCCAGCACATGGTTTCTTTGGCACATTCTGGGGAAAGCATTGGTAAAAATGATGTTTCATGATTAATGCAGTGGCTGATAAATGGTCGCTGGTCGCATTTTGCCGACATGTTTGCATCCTTTTCTCCTTGGAGGCTCAAAATCATAACATTGACGGACATGTGGTGGGCTTTCTGAGAAGTGATGTTGACTGTGATGATACTGATGATACTGATGCTAAAAGTCTCTTGGTTATGTTTGTTTCAAGGGGCTGAGGTATCGCCACATGCAGATGGGACAGTTTTCTCCAGACCAGTCACAAAAACCTGAGCTCTGAAAAGCCAACAAGGAATTTTCAGTCCCAGGCAATGCATTCTCAGATGGCAATGGTTTGAAAGACTTTGGTTGATGGCTCATGCCAGTATATACGTTGAATATGCTGTTGGTTTGAAGGATGAATTGAGAGACCAAAACATTCACTATAACACATGGATAAACTATAAACACCATTTTTCCCGGATAAAACCATTCAGCACCAATTCTTGCAGGATAAGCCCATAGAGTTCCACCGCTAAATCCCACGCTGAACCAACCAACCGCGGCCGCATCCAACTCCAACTGCTATGTGATTTGCGTGGATTATAGATTCTAAACCAACTTGTAATTATAGAGGGTGGTGTCACATGTTGGGTTCCGATCACCGGCAGGCGCTGCTGTCGGGGAGCAGCCCAGTTAATTGGACCCCGAAATCACGGGTAGCTGAGAACAGCCAAGCAGGGCATTGAGCCTGACGGGATATGACATGGGTCATGTGCGGAACATGTGTTGGTTAGTCTGGAGTCAATGTGGGGTCAATGAATGCTGACCAAATGCAGGATTTCGTGCCAACAAGCGGCGCAGCAGCCGTCGTTCTGCCAGCACATGGTTTCTTTGGCACATTCTGGGGAAAGCATTGGTAAACATGATGTTTCATGATTAATGCAGTGGCTGATAAATGGTCGCTGGTCGCATTTTGCCGACATGTTTGCATCCTTTTCTCCTTGGAGGCTCAAAATCATAACATTGACGGACATGTGGTGGGCTTTCTGAGAAGTGATGTTGACTGTGATGATACTGATGATACTGATGCTAAAAGTCTCTTGGTTATGTTTGTTTCAAGGGGCTGAGGTATCGCCACATGCAGATGGGACAGTTTTCTCCAGACCAGTCACAAAAACCTGAGCTCTGAAAAGCCAACAAGGAATTTTCAGTCCCAGGCAATGCATTCTCAGATGGCAATGGTTTGAAAGACTTTGGTTGATGGCTCATGCCAGTATACACGTTGAATATGCTGTTGGTTTGAAGGATGAATTGAGAGACCAAAACATTCACTATAACACATGGATAAACCATAAATACCACCAATTCTTGTAGAATAAACCTATAGAGTTACACCGCTAAATCCAGCACTGAACCAACCAACCCCGACGGCATCCAACTGCGATGTTGCTCTCGCCGATTGGCAAGGCAGTCCCAGGCAAGTTGTTGCAGCAAGCAGCCGACAGTAATGGTGGGAACGACCAATTCAAAGCTTTGGATCCACATTGAAATTTGTGGTATACAAATAGTTTCATCTAGAAATCATCTATATGACTGTGGGTCAAAACCCCAGGTGAACATCCCCCAAATGACGAAACCAGTCATTGTTGGAATGTTAACTGTGAACCTTCCTTTTTTGGGTTGGTTAATATTGACCCATGGTCCATACCCATATGTGTATATAGATCAATTTGGATGTCACAGATTCAGATTGCATATGATTTTACACATTTGGACCATGTGTCCTATATGTATCGGGTTGGTTGCAGAACCAACATGGTGGTTTCTCAAAATTGGCATACCCTCAAATCATCCAATATTGATCATTTATTACTATGAACCAAGCATTTGTGTGGCTCCCTATGGCTCAAGAAACCTCCACATGAGCAAATTTGTTTCTTTGGTTTTCACAACTCTTATCCTAATAGGTTCATGCAGGCTTTCTGTTTGAGTTGGCCCAATCGATTAACATCGTTGGTGAATTTGACTATCATCCCTAGATATTCCATGTGGTGGTTTCTGAAGCCATAGGGAATCCTCCCAAATAGTTGGTTCATATTCATAGGAGTGATCGATTAATATTGGATGATTTTGGGGGGGGGGGTATCCTTACTTTTAGAAACACCCATGTATGGCAAGTATAGGTGCAGTGCCCAACATTGGACCCGCTAATATGTTTCAGATGGAATCGAGCCACGGGATCACAGTGGCCATTCACATCAGAGGTATTGGCCATTATTCACAACCAGGTTTCAATACCTAATGCTATCAACATAGGTTACAACCAGATTGCGGTAACTCTTCACATCATTCTTAACCACCCGCCAGATCACGTAGCTACCCGAACAACAGCAAACAGATATCAGTAACCACAAGACAACAGTAAACCATAGTAAACCCTCAAGTCTATAAATCAATAGTTTTTGTTACTTGCAAGCACCCATACACTGACCATCACTAATTATTCACATCATTGGTTGACTTTCATTTGGAAATCAATCATTTGTTTCACCCATTCTTAAAGGCATTTGGTGGTTCTCAAAATAGGGGCCCCAAGAAATGGTTGGCTTATTACTATAAGTGCTTAATAAATGGGATTTTCTGGGACACCCAATTTTGAGAAACCCCCCATATTTGATCTTATTCTTGGTTATTATCCGGTATGATTAACCACTATAATTCCATATATGACAACATTATTGACCCATTCTTACCACATTTTTTAGTCAGAAACATATACCCTTTGCTATTCAACTCATTGTAGCCATCACAAGGAAACTGTTTATATGATGTTTTTCCACCCCTGTGTAAAGTCCTTTGTTGTTTTGTGTCATTCTCCATGACTCCCCATGATTTCCCATCAGTTTTGGGATCCCCATCTAGCATTGTTGACCAGTTTCTTCAAATATGTTTACTGATTCACATAATATGTTTCACCATGGAATCAATGTTGATTTTTTTGTATACTGGTTCACATTGCAACTCATTTGTTGCTCTTAAGCCAAACATATACCATTCGCCATGGATTACCCACCAGTTTCAGGCTGCACCTTCCAACTGCGTCGCCCAGCATGCAACGTTGAGCCGGGGACGGCGAGGATTCCGGGCGCCAGCAGATGTGGCGGCCTGACATTACTTGGTGGTTTTTGTGATGATCCCTGCAAGGTGGGGCCCCTAGTTACAAGAGGCTCAATAAGCCGTCTAAGTCTAAGTAAGGCTATATCTACCAGAACTGGTGGTTAGCATAGTTGTTCTAAGGGAATTTTCCCCATCTTTTAAGGCTAGTCATATTTCAGACCAAAAAAACAACTTCTCAATGTGGTCATTGTGCGCCTCCACTTCCTTCTTGTAGACCTCATACTTTCAGGCCCCGATTGAACTGAAATTCCTCATCCAAGTCAATGTCTTGCAGTTCCAGCATGGCAATCTGAAATTGAACCTGTTCACGAATCATTCCCCAAGTCTGATGTTGGGAAATCTCATAAATGCGAAGATCGGTGGATGAAGGCCGCTACGAAGGCATACTATCTCTGGGGCAAGATGCCGGCTTCAGAGCTTCTGGCAGTGCTGGTATGAGGACTTACCTGCAAGGAAGCTCACCAAGGCTGTAGCAGATCCGATGGAAGGACAGGGAGGCAAAGTCGACAGCTACGGGGACTCAAGAAGGTCAGCACCGAAATCGCTGGGGGAAACTTCAGCAGAGGAACTCATCAAGAGGCTCCTCAAGGGCTCTCAGAAGGTGGCTCCTAAGGTGGTGGGGAGGGTGAATGAGGTAAGACAACAAGGAAAACAGCGTGGATATTGATGGTACAGCAGAACATCAGAGGTACCGGGTTTTGATCCATAGCCATATGGCAGTTGATCGGTGGAACGACACACAAAACATGTCTGCGATGTGTGTTTTTTGTTATCCCTCGAATATAGATGTATATATGTCATTCCTGTCTGAGTTAGGATGTTGTCAGGTGTCACTATTTCTTGTTGTTTTCCATCTAGTGAATTTGCAGTGTATTTATGTGTTATCTTTATGTATTTACTTATCATTTACTTATAATTACATATATAGATGTGTGTGTGGGTGTGGCTTAAACCTATAGTAGTATATCATGACAACGTCATCACAATATGTCGATAGTGTAGCGGTGTACAAATTATAAATGAATATATGCATCCGTGACATGCAGACAAAGTGGGACCCCACAGTAAATTAGCTTATATTAGCTTAGGTTTGTTTACTAGGGTAACTACCAGACGAAAGGCGGACAAAACTATGGTCAAATGGCAAATCTTAACCAATGAATCTACCTAGGCAGTACCCCACGTTGTATAGGTTTATCCAAGCAAAAACAAAGATCTTTGATCAAGTCACTGACCTAGACCATATAAATGGAGGCTTCATGCCATCATCCACGTGCATATTATAGTCCTTATCAACTTACTTGAATGCTAGCGTAATCATCCTAGTATATGGCAGTGGGTCAAAACCCTGTACCCCTGGTTTCCCCATTATTAAACATGGTTTTACCTATAATAGTTTTAATAGTTGGTCAGTATCCCCCATGCTTAAACCGTACCTTTTTTTTTTCGGTGTTGGGGGCCCAATGCTATCTTTACATGCATGAGTCATGAGCTCCATCGTTCGCAGGACCCCGGTCTCCACTTCCTGGTGCAGCACGGCAGCCTTCGTTGCGTGTGGTGTGCTGGCCGCAGGCGCCGCAGGCGTGAGTTCGGTGGTTCAGTTGTGCCGAACGAGGAAGCGCAGCCGTGAAACAATGGTTGATGTTTGGTTGATCATGTTATTTTTCAATGGTTGATGATGGTTTCATGATGGTTTGTGGTTCATAGTGGTTTTTGATAATGTATCAATTGTTCTAATTGCTCATGATGGTTTCATGATGGTTCATGATGGCAAATGACTGTTAAGAAGATGAAACAGGTTGATAATTTGAAAACAATTAATGAATGTTTATGATGATCAATGGTAGTTCGTTCGTAGTGGCTGATGTACCTTGATGAAGCGGGCAGTGAGCGATGATAATCAATTCAACCTTGACGGGATGGGGACATTTCCAGCTCGCAGTGAAAAACACAGTAGCTGTAACATCGCGACCAGTCAGCTATTTCCTTGTGATCAACCACGGTTGCTGGCTATTGCTGGCTGCAAAAACATGTGATGATGACTATTACTGAACCCAACTATTGCTATAGTGGATCATTTTTGGATGATAATGATGACAACCACTACATCAAAAGCCCGCATAGAAATTTAATCATTCACAAATCAGTTCAGGTCTGAAGGATTTATCCCTTCCCAAAAGATTTATCAACTACAAAGTGGGCCCCCAAACGTTATAACTTGCTTTATAAGGCCATCTGACTACAGTTTAATATGTACCATTTGCCTCGTAGTTCCCCTAGTTATGTTCACCACCGGCTGCCGCTGGTGAACGGGGCCCGGTCCCTTGTAGCTGTGCCAACCCCGGGAGCTTCACCGTGACGTCGCCAGGCAGTGCCCGGAGGAGGTCGGCGCCGCGCTTGGCTGCGCCAGGCGCCGGCGCCCCGCCCCCGCCAGTGGTGCTGGGGATAGGTTGTGATGGTTGGAGATGGCCGATGATGGCTGCTGATGGTTGATGACTGGTGGTTGATGAATGATGGTTGATGATGGCTTGTGATTGTACATATATTCATATGTTTCAAATGATATGTTTTGAAAGATTTGTATGTGTGGTCAATGGTTTTGTAGGGCTGATTCTGAGTATGGGCAACGATGAACGGTGAATGAAGGCTTAGAGATGGTTGAGGATACGTAGTGGTGGTCGATAGGTGATGGTAGATGATGGTCAGACGGTGGTTATACATAGACAAATTACAGCTTTAACATCGATAGCAGTGAAGGTTCAAATGGCTAAGAAAAAAGTATATCAACGCATCCATGGAGCCCCATTCTTTACCCACGGTGTTAGGCAGTACCCCCAGCCCTCATATTGTTGATCAATCGCCCTGTTGCTGGTTGACGACATCTTCACAGCGGCTGACGTAAGGGTCGTGGTGACGGTGACACACATAACCGGAACAACTCGATGCACAGTCTGGGCCGCAAAGCTACAGCCAGTGAACTTGGGTATCTACCAGACATGGCATAGCATTCGCTTGATGGCGAATATCACCCCGCGAACCTGTAACAAGCGCCCAGTCCCTTGCCCTTTCAAAGGATGCTTCCCCACGATGATACCCAGCCAGGTATGGTGGATATTCACCTATTTACAAGGTGGGCCCCCAGTAGTTATAAGTTGGGTTAGTTCACCCCCTATAACTGGTAGTTACCTCTACTGAAATTAGCTATAAACCAACTAAGCTAAATGGTTGGGGGCCCACTTTGATACCATCATGGCATCCCTTGGAGCCCTGGCATCCACCACACCTGGCATCCCTTGGAGCCCTGGCCCCCCGTGAAGCGTCGCGCAACGGGCAGGCAGCGAATGGACCTTAGAGGACGGTCGTCGCACGGTAATCGTTCTGCCCAACGAGGAGGAGGTCTTGGAGTCCATCGCTGCTGGGGACCTCAGAAAAGTCGGTGACCAGCCATGTTGTTTTGGGAGGTTAATGACCATTAAAACAATTAATGATCAATTAATGATTATTAAACATTATTATTAACCCCCCGAAAACATATCAATCAGACATATTATAAACATGTTTTTTGTGGTGACCAACTATCAATCAATGGTTATTAAACATGGTTATTAGTGGGTTTTCGGTTCTATTATAACCAATAGTGGTGGTGAATATTTCGGAACAATAACCAACCAATAACCAGGATCAGCGATTTATCATATCATATGGCTATGAATCAATATTGACCAAGTAATGATGGGGGATGATAAACGACAAAGTCATAGGGAAAAACCATGGTCAATGATAGGGGAACTGGCTATACGCTAGTAAACAAGCCATATATTTGTGTAACCATATAGCTTTGGTAACTATTGGTTATACAATGATAAACAAACAACATGTAACAAACAACCCGGACACAGGCCATACATTTGTTCGGCATGCTTCACCGCTGCACCGAGCAGAACCTCTTATGGGTACTGGTGAACTCGCCTTGTCAGCAAGGGAGTGCGCTCAGGTAATCACGAGATACTGGGAACTGTGAAGCTCCTCAGTGCTGATTGATAGGAACTAGAGGTTATTGTAATAGTATTCGTGCAAGGTGGGCCCCCCAAACGTTATAAGTTGATTCATAAGCCATTTAACTATAGTTATATCTACCATATCTGGAAACTACCCTAATTATAACCCAAGTTAGCTAACTAAGGGGGCCCACCTTGTGGATATCAATAGTTAATTGGGATCTGATGTGATTTTTTTTACAAGGGGATTCAAGCTAGGGATTATGACCAATCATACGTGATCATGTTCATTAGTTTCGGGCTGATGATGGTTGATGAATATGTAACCGTAATCGATGGTGCTTAGAGCCTTCCAAAGCATGCTATGGAGGAATGGGCAGCTGCCCAGAAGCCCATGAACCCGAAAGAGCAAACCGCTCAATGGATCCTTCCCAGCAAGTAAGCACCTTTCAGAGATGGCCAGCCCCAGCTGCTCCTCTGGGCTGGAGGAGGCACACCTGGACCTGATCAGAGGGTTCCAAGAGTCGTCTCAGGAATATGACAGTAAGAAGAAGGAAGAGAAGAAACAGAAGGCCAGAGAAAGGGCTAAAAGAAATGCCAAGTCGCGATGGGCCCATCTTCTTCCAACAGAAGAACTCCAAGAGCCAGCCGCGCTACAAGGTTTGCTCAGCTGGTTGGTTGAAATCAGAAACCCAGTCATTGAAATGACAAAAGTAGACGGAAAATGGCAGTCTGGGAGCTACAGGAGACCAGGTCTTTAAGCGGGATTATTTTTTGTTTTGCTTCGATGTTGATTGCAGGTGTGCTGAGAAGGCTGAGTCGTTCCAGACAAAGAAGAAGATTAGTAATTATTTGGCGGCCCGAGTCTGATTGTTTCTCGTTGTCGCGTTTGGCTGCAGGTGTCTTTCCCTTGACACCCAAGAGCCACGGTGCTGGTTGCCCATAAACAGGGGATGCCCAGGCAAATTCCAAGGCCCTAAGTTAATTAAAGGCTTGCGCCTGACAGCCGCAAGCATGACCGGGGACATGAATCTGAAGGTGTTGGTTCGAGAGATTGGGTCGATTCTGGGGACATGGCGTCGCCAATGAAGAAGCGTCG
>VSDK01022380.1:272562-313827 GCA_009767595.1 Symbiodinium kawagutii
TCGTGTGGCTGGGACGGTGGCAGATCCAGAGGAAGTTGTGACTGAGGCCGGGGCAATGCGCGTGCGGTTGATCATGGAGTGAATTTCCATGTGCAGGCGTTTGTGGTCATGCGACTGTAAAGCGACAAGCTGGTGTGCCCATCAGGAGCTTCTGACCTGTTCCCAGATGGAGAAGACGCAGTGTGTCGCGGTGAAGCTGAAAGCGTTTCTTCTGGACGTTTCGCCGCTGCGTGTTGCAGGAGCAAAGCGTGTCTGCGATGTCGTTTGGCAGCACGGGGTGCGGAGAGGATGGCGTGGTTGTATAGCGTTCAAGTTGGTTGAGGGCAGGAAAGGTTGCGACCCGTGGGAAATTCTTGTCGATAGTGTTGAAGGAGCCGACAGCTTGACTGCAGACACTTTGGCGTGATGCGAGTTGTGCGCCCAGGTGATCTTGGGTGATGCAGGGGCCATTGCGGTTTGCACCCTATGGGGTGGTGCTTCTCGGTATCACACGGCCTTGGATTCTGCTTTGACTGGCGCAGCCGACGGGCTCTGGCCGAAGGTGTCAGTGAAGATCATCAAGATTGGGCCAGTTGCGTCGGAAGGGTGCGGCATTTTTAATAGGACATTAATTGAGCTGTTGACCACCAGTCGCTATCATAAATCCGGCAAGCGCCCTGTTGCGAGTTTCTAAGCGTGGGGCCCACACCACGGACCACGAGTTGGGGTTGCTAGGAGGTAAACCTTGTTTGGTTGCCCTCCCAAAAAATTTATTGGCGGCGTAGCCATGTGGCTAATGCTTTGGAAGTCCATTTCTTTTTTGGATGCCAGCCACACCAATTGCTTGATGTACAAGACCATATGTTTGGAGGCACTTGTATAGAGAACATCAAACAACCAAAAGTGGCCATGGTTTTCGTCAGCTACAGCCATGTTTTGCGCAGGGAACCACTAGACTAGATTGTGTAAGATCGCACAAGTACACTCTGGTAGATTCAGATGGCAACGGAACATTCACCATTGGTAGATGGTTTACCATGGTTTCCGTACAAAATTTGGTTTTGGTGATGTTTTATTTTCATGCGGGCATTTGTTGCATGGTACACAAGAAACATCATTGCTCTTTCTGGTTGTTTGGGGCACCAGGCATGCTGTGCTATGCCCACAATGCCCTGAGGAAGAAACAGCCTCCTGCGCATGTGCCCCTTTGGCAGCCGAACTGGGTAGTGGCCTCACATCGGGTAGCTGGCCCCTGCGAGAACTTGAGTCAGAATGAATGGTTGTAACCATGACATCTCATGACAATGGGACATCATTGATTGATGCCAACCTGGATTACAATATCCCTGGTTAATAAACTGGAACTGTCCCCCCGAAAGCCTTGGTTTCCCAAGGGCATGGCACCACCCAAATTATATAATAAACATGATTTTCTTTTGAAATCCGGGGTTGTCTGTAACCGTGAAATTAACCAATTCTGCCCATGATTTCTGCATCACAACTGACCATACAACATTGTCCACCTCAAAACAGTTTAATTGGTTTTTCGGGTTGTTTTGATGGAGTTGTCACGGAAAAGTATTGTTTCATTGCTAGACTCACTGGAATGACAATCAAAAGTTCTAAACTGCGCACATTTCAGCAAACTTGGGTTTTTGTTTCCCCCAAACAACCAGCGGTTTTCGAATGTCACCAGCAAAATGTTTGGTGGCCTGTGGTCTGGGCAAGTAATTAGCTGAATGCCTGGAGCTGGAGCTGGCAGTGGGAATCAATTCATCATAGAGGGTGATCAATACTGACCCGGTATAGACCACTCATGGTAACTCGTTAGAAAGCGATGTTTGTCCTGGGTTTTTCCATTGCGTCAGCACGGTGATCCGTCTTAAAAACCAGGGTTTTAACCCAGCTCGAATCCTTAGGGCCCGACCCGGATGAGCCAAGAAACTGTGAAGCCGCCGTGTCGCTTGCATGTTGTCGCTCAGCAGTTCGGGCTACCAAAAAGCATGGAGAACTATAGAACAATAACACTCATTCGATCAAGTGTAAAACCAAATTGTCAGGGAAAAATCCTTCAATTGACATTATTTTTTGTGTTCTACCTGCTTTGCCTTTTGGTGGTATCGATGTGTGTGGCGCATTTTTTCCATGATCCATTACAAAAGTAAACAAGACGACCTTTCCAAAGGTAACTTGGTAAAACTGCAAACAAAAATCACATTGTAAACGGCTTTAAAAAGGACAAAAAAACTAGATGTATGAAAGGACAACTTGGAAACACCTGCAGCGTGCACCAGTGCGGTGGCAAGCCACAAAGCAGCGATGGGCCTTTGTTGGGGTGATGAACGCAGCGGACAGCAAGCGCATATATCCTTTTGACGGCCCGCGAAGGCCCGCAGAGTGGTGGTGATGCTGGTGGTGCCGGTCGTTGTTCTGTTGGACGTGCTTGGTGGATGTCCAGGGTTTGTGGCAGATCTATGAGTATGTAGTGAAGTATAGTGTCTATTCGGGCTGGTGATGGTACCAAATTCGGGCTCTTGATATTGCCTATTTGATCCGCTGGTGATTTCAAGTATTTTTTTTTCGGGGATGGTACCAGCACATCAGAATTGCTAAACTGCACCTTCTTTACAGGAAAATTCATGACTGGAGGTACCATCATCATTCGCGCAAAGAAACACATTGCTTGCCATACCACCATCACTTGGTTGTGTGTCAACTCTTGTACCCCTGGTGTATCATCACCAACCAATACATCCTTTATATACTATTGTTGGTTATTACTATCCTCGTTTCATTGACCCTTCAGAAGCTAATCACTGATTATTATCCCACTATTCTGTTTGATTGAAAATGATGTGTACCCGGACTGGCACTCAATGCCAATGACTGGTTATCAAACTACTCTTTCAGCAGCTAATCACTGATTATTATCCTACTCTTGTCAACCTGTTTGTTGGTTGAAAATCATTTGTACCCAATGCCTGGTACGTTTCCAGTGCTTGCAACTGTCCACCGCCACGTTCGGGATGCTCCAGATCAGTAGGTTGCCATGCCGTGAGTTTCGAACCACCCCAGGGGATGTCCACCAGGGGCACAGGGTGACCAGTGGTGACCTACAGACACATGTGTATGTTTCTCAAGCCATTGGTAACCACAAAGTTCAGGATGGTTTGTTGGTAGAAATGGTGGGTCGTGGATGAGTAATTGCGAAACCACCAGATGAGTAATTGCGAGAAGAAGAGTTCAATGAGTGGACCAACTTGCAGCTACCACATTAGGGGTCTTGTTTTGAACACATTTTGTCAGAAGTATCATGTGTATCTTATACACCTTTGGAGGATGTTTTACGGTTTGAACGTCTATCAGGTTGTATCAGACTTCAATTTTCGGGATCAGGGGTAGACGGCAATGCCACTCCACGGTGATGACCCAGCTATGTTTGGATTTATTCCCCATGAATGGCCACTACTACCATTAGTACCTACGCTTGCTATCACCATGACTGCCATGACCTTGTTGCTTATTCACCAATTGACTACCATGACTACCATGACTGCCGCGACTACCATGTGCTTGTGGTTATCTTCTAGATCTCCAATAGTTATTGTTCGTTTCACATCCCACAGGACCTGCTGCGCGACCCAGCAGCAGCGCGTGGGAAAGATTTGGAGCTGCGTTTTGACGACGTCCATGATGTCAGAATGGCTGAGGATCGGCCTCTGAGAGAGAGCCTTGGAATCAGTGAGGGGTTGATGGGTTGGTGGTTGGGGCGGCTTGGTGGTTACCATTCTCAACCCCTAGAAACCCTTGGTAGACCACAACAAGCCAGAGGTTGTTAACCATCAATACAGCCATGGTCGGTTGATGGGTTGGTGGGTTGGACTGGGTGCGGCTGGGCCGTCACCACGTAACAACGATGTTGCAAGCATTGGGCAGCTATAAAAATTGCCAAGACAAGTCACACGGCCAGTCTCATAGCAAGACATTTTAGATGATCTTAGGTTTCCCAGTTGCTACACTGGCTGGTGGCTTTAAACATTTTGATTAATTATTTTCCCAGTAGGTACTAACAAATGGTTGGTTGACAAGCATATTTTTCATAGCGGTTCAAAGCACCAACCTGTAATGATAATAATCAACCATTATTACCATGTATAACCATTATTAACCACTAGTTAACCATGGGTTGAAACCACCAACCATCACCAGCTTTACGAATCTTTGGATAGTTTTATTACAATCCAAATGGGCTCAGACCTGACAGGTGCAGCGGCTTTCGTAGGAATACCACCGAACATAGATCTTGCAAAGCTATTCACAACATGGGATTATGGTTCTCCAGTAATCCTTCGCTCCGACCAGGATTCCTGGATCAAGAACTACGAGCCACAAAAGAGCCACCAGCAGTGATAAGTGGGCTTAGTTCACCCCCTAGAATATATTTAGCCCCTGCTAAGCTGCTTGTGTTCACCAGTGTTCACCAACATAATCCGCTTGTTACGGGGCCCAGGGCAGTTCTCCTTGCTTGCACTGAGGACAGCAAAAGCACACAGCTAAAGATGCTGCTGAAAATCTTGGCGAGTCTGTCAAACACAACTGTGGGGTTCGACCCAGCACCAGGGTTGATAAAAAATATCAGCCTGCTGACTGGCTATGGTTAATGACGCTTAGTCATGCGAAGATTGGTTGCTGGCTGATACCAGGAGTCACAGTCACTGACCCCAACAAGTTGTGAAGCCGTCCTGGAGCCATCATGGCCGTAAGGCCGGTGTGCAGGTGGATGATGCCGCAGCAGGATTAGCGAGAAGTTGAGACGTTCTGTAATCGCAAGGCATAATAGGTATTCATTTGTTCACCAAAGTTGATACAATATCTCAACAGGTCATACCCGTAACCAGAACCATCATTTAGCTAAGCTTTATTGTTCGCTAATTTATTCCCTACGGATGTTGATACAACATATGAAAAAAACGGTTCATGAAAAGTGTTTGATAATCATTTAGCGTCGATATGTGCCAACAATGATGGGTCAATGATGATCATTGTTGCTCTCTGAATGTGTTTGCAAAGTCCACCAAACTTGGGGGGGGCAAACCACTCTTAAACTGATATCCTCAGGATGTGTGAAGCCGGTAGTCGTAAATATTGCTGGCCAGCCCCAGACGACGGCACTTTTGGTGGTGTCTCCAACTTACTTAGTCCAAAAAACCAACTTCACAACTTCTATGACATGTTGACATTTGCTTCTAGCATTTCAATCATATGATAAACCTTAGATGAGAGAAGAAACTGGAACCTCAGCCATATCTTCAAAGCACATATGCAACCCCAATAAACTTACCCCAACACCTTGGAGTTCCCGTTTCTTGGGGTCACAGCTCTCGCCAATCCACTCTCGGCTGAGAGACTTGTCCACTGTCGATGAGTCGTGCCATGGTTTTTTGTGTCGGTGGTACAGCTGGACCCCTCCCAGCCGGTGAACGTAAACATAGCTATAGCAAGCTTGTCTTCAACAGTAGTCAGCTTCTACAAGCTGATGGCAAGTCCAAGGGAGGATGGTAGATTTATGGCGGGGTCAAGCAGTTAACCAAGCAATTTCATGGGGGATGATAAGCAACAAACTCATAGGGAAAACAGTGGCTAGTGATGGGGGAACCAGAGGGACTAAGGGTTGTGACCCACTACCATATCAAATTGAGTCTGTTGCACGGTCTTACTGGCCATGGTAAACCAGGAAGAGCAACTATGGATCCAGCCTGACCGGTAGAAGTGCAGGCCCGGATTCAGATTCCAATTGTTGGGAAAGTCGATAACTTGCAGAAGCTTCATTGGCTAATGGGAGATCCAGCTGTTAATACCCCCCCAAATATTGATGGTAGCATAGCAGCTACGGATATATAAGCTCGCGATGGCTGAGCACATGGATCGACCATGAATTCGATGTATCTCTGGTTGCAGGTTTTCTGGTCCCCCGCACTTTGCTAGCAGTCATAACAGCACTGGTGGTGTTGGACTCCAGGCGTTCCTAGACATCAATCAGTTTGGCTCTCGATGGGGACCCATTGAACTCTTGCTGGTGCCCGGCTTCTAATGTTGGGTTCATATTAATGAACCACCCATGCTTCGGATTTATCACCAGCTTTTCAGCAGCTAAACTGGGAGTGGTTTACTATCATGGATCTACCATTGCAAGGACCACAGAACTGGTACGACTGGGGGCAGCACACACTTGTTCCTGGGGGCTGTGCTACCAGCTAATGACACTTCCAAAGACGGAACGATCTGCCAGAACCAGAGGTTCCTGTGGGCAGACGCAGCCAGAACGACATGAGGTTTTCGTAGACGGTTGAAAAAATACTGAACTTTTTGCTTCCGTGCTCAAAAAATGCAGCAGTTTTTCCTTCGTTTCTACAGGAATTCCTGAGCCATGTATAGTCATCCACCAGGCGAAAATGGCCTGGCATCAAACGTGGGCCCAAAGGGCTGGTGCCGTTGCACCATCACTGGGTGCACTCGTGGCCCGCAGGGGCAAAGAGCATTTGATCGAGCGCTGCGACAGTTGGGACGATGATGGCCACCCAATGCGGCAAGCATTATCAACCAGATTTTGGAAGCAAATCAGCGAACATGATTGGGGGATCCCTGTCTATTGGTTACCCCTTGATCTTGGCTAAGCCATGAGCTCGAGGATGATGCTCTGAGTAAATGGAGAGCCCTTGGGAGCCAGGTAGACCGGAGGTACACCACTGGCTAGTTGGTTGTTACCCTCCATTTGCAGCTTATGCTTTGGCACCACATAACCCCGGCGGCGTGAGGACATGACCCGCACTTCTCTGTTAAAACATATGGAGCAGTTCTTGGTGGTTCATTTGATTGATCAATTTATCAAACACCTAGTTGCGAAGTCTCACTGTCAGTGGGCCCATTCCACAGCTTGAACCCAAACTTGTCACCTACAAGGTGGTACCGTACCCCTAGTTGATCCCTAGTTGTAAGTTGGGGCCGCAACCTGAGTCAAGTAACTAGGAGGCCCCACGTTGGAGGAATCACCGGGACGACCCCCATGTTTTTCAGCACCAGGTACTGCGATCGAAGAAAAGGGAGCGTTCTCCCTATGTGTCCCGGGGAGCTTTGGCCCAAAAGATGGCAAGGCGGGGATGGCAAGGGTCGATGTTCCAGGTAGGTGCTGGTAGACCTACAAAACACTGTCATTTCATGGGAAAATATTGGGGTATCCACCTTACCTGGCTGGAGTATCTGGAAAAGAAGTTGTTTCAGCAGCTGGGTTTCCAAACAATGGTTGTTTATAGGTAAATGTTGGGGTAAAGATTTGGGTGTGACCAGCAAAAGGGATATCCTCGAAGACATTGAACATAGCTGTTTGGAACAGGATTTTTTTTGGCCAAAATGCACCCAGGTAGATGGATGAGTAAGGGTAAGTCAAGAGCTAGTAATTAAGAACCGTCAAAATAGTTTAGTTGTGAATACTAAATGGTGATGATATGAAAATGCCTACAGTATGCCTATACGTTTGTTATTGTTTGCCTAACCATCAAAATAATGATAAACCAACTGTATTGAGGATTTCACCATCAACTATCATATCAATAGTCATTTATATTCCAATACTCACTTGGTGTACCAGTCATAGCAGTTGTTGCCATCTGTTGCCATCAATCCTGGGGATCAACCAATGATATTGTGGTATCCCCTGGCTAGATTGGTTGGTTTATAAGCCGCCTACTTAAGTATAGTCAAATGTACCTGGTAGTCACCCTCGTGATGACAGAAGTCAACTAATTGGGGGTACCACTTTGAAGGCTATACTGATGCTCAGCATTTGTGCACACCATGTGTGAAGGAAGCGTCGTTCGAGGATGTCATCCAATATGAGCACGAGTTGCAATGACCATTGCGATGAATCCCTTTGAGGACTCAATGTGTCAATGAGCTTGCAGTAATTAATGTGGATGATACATGAATATTGTATAGCCAAATAACGATTCAGGATATCCACAGTTCTCAAAATAGTGACCCCCATTGACCCCCCAAAATGGTTGGTTTGTTAAACAAACAGTATTGGATGATTTGGGGCTACTCCTATTTTGAGAACCCCCCATAGATGTAACCTATTGCTGCTGTTCACTATTGTTACCCACCACTGTTCACTATTGCTGCTGACTTTCTACCATCAACTGATGGGGTATCCACAACAGGTCACGGTACGTGCCCTGCGCCGCGGTGTTGAAGAGGACTTCGTGGGAGCTAAGCTCATCGCCAAGGCCTTGCAGATGCTGTGCCAAGAAGGCACCAGCTGTGCTGGGGGGCGGATCACCCCAGGGCGGTGCTACTGGTGACATGAAGCCATGGTTGCAGGCGCTGGTTCAGCATGAAGCCATGGTTGCAGGGTCTGGTTCAGCCGCCTTATAGGGACATTTCCATGGTTATATCCGAGTTATTGCTGCCACTACACATTCAAGTAGGGTGTGCGGTGCTGATGACATGGCCATTGTTCATGTTGGTATTTGTTGATATTGATTCAATTTCATTTGGCAGGCCTAAAAGGCATGGCGTTTCCCTTGATTCCAAACCTTGAGGAGAACATGTGGTTCCAAATTTAAATTAAGCAGCTGGGAATATCAATGAAACAATTGTTTTCTTGATTGATCCTTGGCTACAGCGGTTAATTCACTTGTTCATGGTCAATTCTGGTTGATGGCTGTCCAAGCATGGTGTTCTGTCCAGGTTCCACTGGTGTCCGTTTCCCTAATTGCTCATGGCCATCAACTGTTGTTGGTCATTATCCAGTGTTATCAACACATGTGTGAGTCTTTGACTCAATGCTGCCCAGTATCAGCCCGAAGTACTGCGCAATTGATTATCATCAACCCTGATTGACCAGTTTTATCCACCTACCCCTGTCACCACCGAGCTGCCAGACTTGCAGTTTGACAAGTGGCACGTCTTCTTTGCGGGTGAACGGTTGGATAGCCAGGAGCCGCTTCAAGCAAGTCATGTGTGTGTCTGAATGAGTGGTATTTGTGTTGAGAAAAAACGATGTTCCAACCATGCAAGGGCATGATGGTTTTCCAATGATTGATTTTTTGGGGATGGGGCAACTGACCATTGACTAGCCACCAACCCCACATGTATGGATGTAAAACACATCCTGTGAATTGAGCCTGGAACTTGGAGAACACTCATGATTACATATTGTGGCTGGTGGTTTTCAATATTTGTGTATTTTCCCCAGTAGTTATTAACAAATGGTTGGTGAACTGATATTTTCCATAGGGGTGCTTCACCCACCAAGCAGTGAACCATTTTTTGTTGGGTCTATGTTTGTTTCTCTTGGTACCGTTCATAGATCTACGCTGTGGTCAGGACTCGTTCCTTTTGGCCAAAGAGCTTTGGATCGACGACAGCAAAATTCCTGCCTCGCAGGTGATGTGAGGGTGGGGATGGCCAAAACTAGTCGCCGAAAAATGCTGGTTTCTTCACCAGATTAGGGGTTAATAGACATAATGATAGGGGTTAATAAGGAATACTATTGGTTAAACAACTACTGGTTGGTGATTTTTAACATCTGTATTTCCCTGGGTCTTATTCACACATGGTTGTTTGACTGACATTTTTCATAGGGGTTGAAACCACCAACCAGAAACGGATTGCTAATGGATGGTTAGTTGATGGTTCAAGTATGTTCAAAATGTGCTTCGATGTATTCAGTTCGCATTTTCAAGATGAATTTCATGTTCGACCAGGTAGTAGAAAGACTTTGTCAAATGTTTTTCAACCGCTAGATTTAGTTTGGACGCTGATGTCCTGATGTCCTTGGAAACCGTAACTGCTTGCAAAACGGGTAGGACCTCTAGCGGTTTGAGTGATACCATGTTTGTTGGCATTGTATTCCTGCATCTCATGTTTGGCTTGTGTATGACTACATATGTGGTACGAATCTGGTTTATGAAATGTGATGTTCAGCTTGGGAACCTGCAATCTTGGTGGAACCATTTTTTCCCCTACAATTTGTTTATATGTGGTTTCTGTTTGGTATCCCCTGGATTCAGTCGGTGCTTGACTTGGTATAGGTTGACTGCTGGTTGGTTGTAGCGTTGAGCCCAACCACTGGTTCTGCTGTGCCTGCTGCGTTAAACGTTGGCAACCACAGTTGAAAATGTTTGACTAATGGACACTCAACTTGATAGCCATTGTTGACAGTGTTTGGTTAGCAACTACTGTTGGCAATTTCCAGGTAGCCATTGACGTGGCAACCATTGAGTTGACTGACAGCAATTGCTAGCAGTCCATGTTGGCAGCCACCATCAGGGTCTAAGAACTGGGCCCTCCCTGAGTGTAGCAAGTCCACTGTTGTGAAGTTTGCCAGTAATCATCAACAGGAGGGGTTCTCAAGCCAGTGACTGGGGTACCCCAAGTCATGGTTGGTTTATCACCATCAATGGTTTTTATAAAGCATGATTTGGCGGGTCCCCTATGACTTGAGAAACATCCATATGATCATGCTGGTGCGCTGGTGGATCTCCACTTTTAATCATTCGAATGTTGGCATCCGCCTTACAATTCAGCCATTGCACGCGAACAGCTGGTGATCAACTATTTTTAACCACCATTGTCGACCATTCACCCTTGTCGACCATTCATCATTGTTCTTGATGATGATCAGCTGCTATATGATGATCACCATTCATCATTGTTTTAACCACCATTGTTCATGCTACAATTGTCGACCATTCACCATTCACCGTTACAATGGTCACCATTCTATCTGATGATCATCCATTGTTATATTCCCATGCTACACCATGATCAGCTGCTACACCTTCCACGGGCCCAGTGCGGCTGCAGGTGCATGCCATTCCTTCAATGCCCGGGGCAGCCGAGGGAGCTGCTGCGCAGTACACGGTGCGGGGATCCCGCTGGAGATGCCAGTCATTCAGCTGGTCAACCCATGGAAGTATGAGCCACTATTGTCAACCAGTATGTGATAGGATTTACAGGGGTCATAATTTAGTTTTAGGGGTTGTAACCATGTGTAACAGGCTTATCACCATCCAATGGTTATAACCCATGGTTATCAACCAGTAATAGGATTTACAGGGACAAAAAGCATGTGTAATGATTAGTAGTAGGGGATGATAATAGGGGTTATGCCAACTATTCTAAAAGCAGAATGATCAGAGCACCAGCAATTTATATGGGTTATAATGGTTGATAATAGGGGATATTGAGCAACAGTTCTGGGGGATGTACCAACCCTATGGAAACCAGTAGTGACATGTGGTGACTATTATTTGGCTGGTGGTGTTTAATGTTTCTATTTTCCGCAGTATCACCAAATGGTTGGTTGGTTGACTTATATTTTCTTTGGTGTTGAAAACACAAACCAGATAACGATTGTATATATATATATATCTAGAAAAAATATATACTGTATGTATCTACTTGAACAACCAAGATTGACCAGGCCGTACAAGCATGAGCCATCATTAGCGACCAGCTGGTCAACCACTTTGAAGCTTCCCAAAAAATGCCTCGCACGAAGAAGTTAAGGCTCCAACGGTTGAAAGGTTTCGCCTGGAGAGTGCTGTCATCCCCTTCTCCTGCTGCAAGGTTCCCACTTGGAGGCGCAGTGATGGGTCAAGCAGTTCACCAATGATGGGGGAGAATGACCAACATAGGGAAACAGCCTGGTCAATGATAGGGAACCAGGGGGACTAAGGGTGAACTGACCCACTGCCAGTGAGAAACTATCAACTAAACATGCTTCTAGAGGTTCACCCAGCCTCATCGATCCTTGCAAGGTTTATGACCTTGGTCATGCCCAAGGGAACCCCAGCATCCAAGCAGAAGACCTACCTATGGCTCATCTCCGCCTCGGTATACATCCGTCAGGTATAGGTAGGAGATCCTTGTAGAAGTGTAGATGGTTAGATGGTTCCATCCAGGCCACATGAATTGTGTAAAAGTTCAGCTGCACATCCAGTTATAGGGGTATAGACCCACTATCTAGCATTGATGCCATTGATTAATGATTATTAACTAACTCACGAAGATTCAAGATGATTTTCCATCAACACGGGTATCATGTTTGTTTGGTGGAGATGCATCACACGCTCGCAGGCGGAGATTTGCATGCAGTGGGGAAACCTAAAGGGACCACAGCAACGGGAGTTTTCCAGTAGTTTGACAACAAGCCAACAACAAAGCAAGACCCATAGCGGAGCGATAGCCGACCCTAATGCTGATGTGGACGACCGCAGGGGAATAATTAAGGGTCAACTTGTGGTTGATGCTTCACAATAGCTAGAATCTATGGTTGATAGTGTTTAATTATTCATAGACAATGACAGTCAATACTTTGGTGAATCATATGCTTCCAACGAGTAGAAGCAACGAACGAGCAATGGATGGTCATCATGTTTTCTTGGTTGGTCGTCAAGACCTACAGTTGTTCATACCTCAAAAATCATGGCAGGGTGCAGCTAGCTATGAATATCCAATAGTCAATGGTTGAGGCCGAGGTACCATATATACCCATACATGATTACATATCCAGGACGAATTCAATAACTCATGACACTGTACTTATATCTTTGATACAGAACCAATCGATGTTGACATACATATGGCCGTGGGTCAAAACCCCGTACCCCTGGTTCCCCTATCATTAACCATTGTTTTCCCTTTGATTTGGTTGGTAATTATGAGCCATTATTGATGGTTAATATTGACCCATAGCCATATTCAACATTTGATAACAAGTGTAGCCAATAATTCTGGCACGCGATCACGAGATCAACTTTTCTTTTGCGGGAATAGACATCCAGCTTGATCATGTCCAGCTTCAAAGAGGTGCAGAAACCAATTTCACACATCCACCTGGAACACAAGGGCACAGACGTGCCGAGAATTTATACGATACACAAAGGGAGCGCCAAAGAGTGAAACATTTTGCTAAAGCTCGGGCCTTCACCTGCCCAGGGGGTCACATGCTCCAACAGCAGTTCGGGACCGATGGTCATGGATGTTTTGGGTTCTCACCGTGGGTTCGCAATATATGCGAACGCATTCTGACTAATTATACGCGTGCACACATATTGTAGGTACATAGTTAGCTTTACAAGTTGCATACTGGATGCACATGTTTCTTTCATTCAGCCTGTAAATTGGATTCTGTATCTCACGCGAATGTTCGATGGATGGCATGAACCTGTAAGCGGACAACCCGATTTTCCCAATCTTCTGGAGCTGTGCTGATAGTCTTTTGAATATGCGCTTTTATCGAAATATTCTTAGGCAAATTGACTACTGGTCAGTATCCAATATCACCAAAGATGTGTAGATAGAAAACCTACCAAAGACTAAGTCTCTCCCTTTTGAGCATGATCGCCATGGGCCACAAGATTGCAACCACGACAGTCCTTAGTGAAAGCAAGACTTGATGCTGAAAGGCCCCGAGAGAGTTCGTCATGTTGGAGCATTGGGACACCAAACTGCATGGCGACCCTGATTGAGCAGACCGCCCATGTTTGAAGGTGAATCGTCAGCAATGGGTCTCCAGTTAAACAACTAAGGCCTCCGTAGCACCTCCTGGCATTGAGACCTTCTGTCCTGAAACTATGCGACAATGGCGGAAGACAAGCTTCCTGAAGATCAAAGGGGTCAGTGGCGTGTCTGGTAGCACGAAGTGCCAGCTCACCATACAGCCCTGTGCCGCGCAATTCATGCCTGCTGGTCGTGTTTTGGCAGCGGCCTTTGCATGAGGTGAAATACATGCGTTGGATGCCAAGTGCCAAAAATTCCATCTGAGCCATGGAATTCACCCAATGGCTGGAGTCCACGAGGGGAATCTCTGCAGTGGGTTTTGTTTCCCGTTTCCTGTTTCAAGAGAAAGCAGAGAAAAAACGCTCAGATTCTCACGGGAAAACAGCGCAAAAACGCCTTTCAACTATACGGGAAAAGGGCTTGGGGTGAACCCCTGGCATTTGGAGGTGCCCGGTCTCCTTGGGGGTGATCGTGGTGAACCCCCTGGCATGAAGGTGCCTGGTCTCCTTGGGTGTGGTCGTGGTGAACCCCCTGGCGTTGGAGCTGGAAGCAATCATGATTGTCAGCTTACCGTTTGATGTTTGATGATTGCTTTCCTGGGCCTTTTTCCTTGGACACCGGGACCAGCAGCCAGCAGCTGAAGTAAACCATACCCAGCGCTAAGGACAAGCGTGCCGGAAGCAAACGGAGGAACACAGCGGGCATGGACTGTTCGCCGAACAATCTTTGGGCACTAAGAAGCAATTCTTCTAAAAGGTGGCACCACACAGGCCATTCCAGGTCCCCTCAAGGTGCATGGTCAAAAGCCGTGGTTTTTGGTATTGTAGACGATCGAGCATGGCAGCTCCCAATCAGCCTTGAAGCCGAAAGCTCCCTCAGCACTGATTAGCAGTAAGTAGGTTGGTAATTGACTGTTTGTTTTATTTGCGGTGTTTGTTGGCGACTTGACCAAGACATGGTCATGGGATATCATGGTTGCTCATATGCAACGATAGTGTTTGCCTGTTTGATGATGCTTGATGCATGTGGTTTCATCATGTTTCATCTTGGGTTGTTTCCATGATCAAAACATGCAAGGCCTAGAGATGCGGCATCCCTAAATCCATTCAACCATTCGGGGAAATTATTGCGCCAACTTTGTTTCACCTCTGATTTTCACCCCTTGGGGACATTTTCCTAGCCATTTGGGCGGCACGATGCGTTGAACCCAGGGACGAAAGTGTCTTGATGGACAGTGCCGAGGTGGGAGCTGCCAGCATACGCCGGCGAGATAGGAGGAGATAGATCTCGTACCACTGAATAGGAAAAGCCCAAACTGGTCGGTGGTTTCATACATTTCTTCCCTAGTAATTTTTATCACATGGTTGGTTGACTAATATATTTCATGGGGGTTGATACCACCAACCACTGCTTTTAACCCTGTCGATCATCGGGTGGTATACCTACAAGGTGGGGCCCCTCAGGTATGTAAATTGGTTTTTAACTAGGGTTCAGTGGGGTAACTACCAGTCATGGTAGACATAATTATGGGCAATTGATTCGGTGATTTATTAGCAAGATCATAACTCAGGGGCCCACCTTCTTCCTAGCCATTTGCTGCAGCATACATTCACATCACACCGTACACCGTACATTAAGTCACAGAATGCAAACATAGCTGACCAGAGTGAACCAACATTGTTTATAACCAGATAATTTGTGAATCCACTCCCCAATAGTACAATAGACCCTTGGTACTGTGCAGCCATAGCATACCCATAGTTTGTTTGCATCTCTAGTTGACAATATATATATATATTTATATATATTTTTTTAGAGAGAGAATCTTTTGTTACAACCAAGTTTATACCCATGTGTTGTTACCTACCTTTGATCATTTAGTATCGTTATATACCCATATTTATCTCCTTGGTTGGCCCGATGCTATGGTTACATAATCATATGGGTTGGCCATAGATGACCATACAAGGTGCGCCCACCTGCTTATAAGGTGGTTTACAAACAATTTAACACAGTAGTTGTATCTACCACTGGCGCGTGATTTGCCCTTACTGTAAGCTAACTTATAGCCAAAATGATTGATTATGATTGATTATCATCCCTTCTAAGCGCCTTATTAGCCTCATTAAACAGTTGATGGTCACCCTAGTCAACCAACAGTGAGGGCTTGGGGGCACGGATTTTGCCTTGGTCATCAACCCCATTAATTGACCTTGGTTCCTAACAACTGGTTGTTTTGAGTTTATCAACAACTGGTAGTTACCAGTTTATCCACAACTGGTAGCTATCCTATGAAAGCTGCTTCGGTACCTTCTAACCTTTCTTAATTTATTCCTGGAAGCTATGAGTCACCCAAGTTAACGAGTTGACAACCTTAGTTCTATAACTCTGTAATTTTACTTCATTAATTAGTTTTATAACTAGTTATCCACTAGTTCTATAACTAGTAACCACTAGTTACATAAACTAGTTACCCACGAGCTCTATAACCAGTCACCCTTGGTAATACAACTACCCAAGTAGTCTTTCCATGACAACAGCTACACGTTTCGTTCGGACTTGGTAGCCAGGGCCTACCGGCCATGGACCTGGTGCTCTTAGACATGGCGGTGGACGGCACCGTGGGCCGCTTGCGGCCGGATTCGTGACGCGGTTCGACGGTTAGACGGGACGGGGCAGGCCGTGGCCGTGAGCAGGGGATCACATGGCGAGGTCAAGCAGTTAACTATTTGATAGTGAGGATTAGGAATAATGGTAACCCAGAGTAATAAACCCCTGGTTGATTAATAGGGGTTATCCCCTAAAAGCCTTGGTTTTCCATTAAAATGGGAACCCCCCTAGTTAATCAACCAGGGGTTTATCAATCCTGGGTAGCCACTATCAATGAACTGTATCTGCTGACCATCCATCAACTTACTTAGGGTCTAGTTGGTAGTATATAACTATCAAGTTCATGGATACCCTCAACTACTTAGGTTTTAGAATGGGGGGACCCCTAAAATGGTTGGTGGTTTCATTTACATTCTTTACTTTCCCAAATGATGGTTTCTCAAAATAGGGGACCCCTAAAATGGTTGGTTTATTATTATAAATGGTTCATAAACTGGATGGTTTGGAGGTACCCCTATTTTGAGAAACACCCCCTTTTGGCGAGTTGGGTCAAGCAGTTATCAAGTGAATGGGGGATGATCACCGGCAACTTGATATTCTCAGTAACTTCAGACCAGCAACAATGCTGCTGCTTGATCGTCGAGTCACTGTTCGGAATCAACTCGTTATAAGCAATGGCTGTTCACATTCCACAACTCAGCATTGCAAACCATTGCCAACTATTTGGCAGTGCAAATCGTTGCCAATGGCTATTGATCATTGGAGCCATCATCCGCTTGTCACTCCGGGGGGAATAATCCAAAGGAATCCTCTAATACCATTCCGCAGTGATCAGCAGTCGTGGCGGGGAAGAAACTTTTTGATGAGGTGCCCCGATGAGAGATTCCCACAATTCATGCTTGTAGTAGTGGTTAATCACGGTTCAGTAGCATCCAATTGGTGGTTGTCCTGTGATTTATAGTGGCTAATTCATAGTCAGCTAGTATTTGATAATTAGTGGTTTAGCAGTCAAATAATGGTTCATGTTGGCTCATATTTGTTCACAATGATCAACTGTGGAAATTTGGGGAGAGTTCATGAACTATCGTCCTGGCGCTGTGATCACAGTGTAAGTGGTTCTTATGATTTTGCATCTTACATGGATTTTCCTTTTCACAGTACTCGTACTTGTCCAACAGAAATATGACACTATATGACCAACTTGACAGTTGCTGGACAGCGAAATCAACAACCATTGTTGCTGGTCACCCCCTATTTTCAAACATTCCACCATTAAGCATCAGGTATTGCTGAGTTCCGACCACTACTGGATTCACCATGAATCAACCAACCAGTGAGTTGTGCTGAAGAATCCAAGCCTTCGTCACACAAGGTAAGTACCCGGAACAATGAAGCAAACCGGTCCTGAGATGAAGCAGAGATGAATAGTTAGACCGGTGGGGGTTTTCTTGGAATAGGGATTTACATTGGTGAAAACCATGAATACTAGTCTGCAATAGGGGATAAGAACCGGCATTAGGGGATATCCCAACTATATGATGATGGTTTCTCAAGCCAGTGTGGGTATCGCAAGGTTAGGGTTGGTCTCTTACCCCAAATGGTTAATAAACGGGATGATGATTGAACAGTCCCTTGCCCTTGAGGGACCCCTATTTTGAGAAACCACCAGATGGTGAAGAATGGTTGTCATGGGTTGATATGCCGGAATCCAACACTTCGATGGCTGGAAAATGACCGTTCCCGTTGGGTAAGTATCTAGAATTGGTGGATTGTCCATTGCCATTTCAGATTACATAGTGTTTGACATCTCAGCACTTGCATCACCTATCCGCAGCTTTGGGCTTTAAAACAAAGAACCCATTTTAAAACAAAAAGAACACACAATGGCGGCCCCAGACAAGCATTGTGGAAAGCAATGTCATGCTTGATTGCCATCAAGTTGGCAGTATGGGAAAAAAGCCAATCTTGTAAAGACCATGCAAACATCCATGTCGTGACATTTTGTCAATACATATTCGAAGTTTCCAACAGATGCTATATCACATGGAGATCCCCCCAGTCGAATTATGACAATGGTCGAAAGGAGCTCCATCCTTTGTGGAAACTCCAGCAGTTATCCACTTCTCATCCGACAGCTTCAAGCGCCTGCCTCATCCCATGGGGACCTGCGCGTGCCGAAAAGCTGGACTCGGCAGCGCAGGCTTGGAATCTGCGAACATGCAGGTGATACAAGGTATGGCCGTACGTGGTATGGCCAAGGTACAGATATACAGACATACAGATGTCCATTTGTATTATGTTCGTATGCATTTTATAGAGGTTCAAATATGTACTTATCCACTATCCACCTATATGTGTTGCACGATGTGTGATGATCTGTGTAACATCTACCTGCTTAAGTCATGAACCATCAATCAGGCCTGGTCATCCAGTGGGCCTTGGATTGTAGCTATCAGTCCACAACTGGAGGATTGGCTATCCCATTGCCCGTTGACATTTGTTTGGTATTGACCCAAAGTCTTCCGAAGACGAACATTTTACCAAGAAAGTGAAGATGTGACAAAACTGACTCATCATTCATTCATATCTTTTTCGGTGTGGCTTTGTGATTAAGTCGCGTGCCTTGGTGGTAAACATCCCCAGATGGCAGCTGATGTTTTTGCGCTATGCATCTCATGTGCATCTACCAATTTTGTGCATACTCTGCATGGCAGTAACATAGCTGCTCGGAGAATCACCATTGGATGGTTCGAGACGGACTAGTCATAGCTCAATGAATGATGGTCATCGTTGTTGACCAGGTGGGTGAAAAACATATCCCACAAGAACCTGGTACAAGAAATTTGATATGACAACTGGCTGATGGTTTCAAAACATGTTTCATTTTCCCCAGTATTCACAAATGATTTGGTTGGTTCACTCATATTTTTCATAGGGGTTGTAACCACCAACCAGACAAGAATTAAATCTCCCAGCCGGATGCTGTCTCTCAGTTTGGACGTGAATAGGGTAATTACGACTAACACCAGCTGTTATGCATTGACAAAGTAAATTTATGTGTCTACCAATTCATGTGTCAGTCGTTCATCAACAAGGGGACATCAACCTTCAGGGTGAGAACGATCCACCTATCCACTAACAAACATCGTTAAGAGTTACCTGTCCTAATTGATTTGCAAAAGAGCTTGCTGCCTACTGTCAATCACTACTTATTTACCACGGCAACAACACATTGCAACTATTTGTTTGAACGTTTGTTTGCCAATGTGTTTACGACCATCAACCAATATTAGCCATTTATTGAAACATCTTTGGCCACTGATGGACACCATCATTCAAGCCGTCATTTCACCATCACAGATCACAAATCATTACTTTGCAACCACTCTTAACCTCAACTCATCAACCATTACAATCATTATCCTTGTTGTTTTTCATCGGGCTTGGAAACACCAACCAGACTCAACCAGACCAACATTTGTCATTCACCATCATAAGCCACCGCTACTAAACCACTATGAATGCACCATTCTGAACCACTACTTACAACCATGATTACTATCCTTACTGTCACTTTGGTTATATAAATCATCATTGCTAACCGCTATTAACCAACCGCTGCTAATCAACCATCATAACTATCATTGATCAACCATCAATACTATCAACCACTACTGATCAACCACTATAACTATCATCATAACTATCAACCACTGCTCATCAACCTTATGGTCAACCGGTTAACCTGGTGAAAACATGATTGCTACTCACTACGAATCCACCATTCCTAAGGGCTCCATCCCCGTGGCAGGAAGCACCCCGCACCGTCAGCGCCGGGGTGCGCCGGTGCCCCTGGCGCCGCCTGATCAACGGCAGCCTCCTCGGAGATGGCTCAGGAACTTGATGCTGGGCTGAGGGACGAAGGGGTAGCTTTAGGGCTGGTTGGTGGTTGATATAACCACTAATGTTTACCCAGGATTAATAAACCCCAGGTTGATTAATTGGGGGGTTACCATTCTAAAGGGAAACCAAGGCTTTTAGGGGATACCCCTTATTAATCAACCAGGGGTTTATTAATCCTGGGTTACCATTAGTAATGGTTGATAGCAGGGGATAATAAGCTTGACTAGTGGTTATATCAATCCCAGTAGTTGATATAGCCAACACTAATGCTTGAACAACTACTGGTCAGTGGTTTGATTGACCGCTATTATTCATGGATTTTTCTTTGGTTTCTGGGGATTATAGTGGTTAATAAGAGGGTATAATAAGCAACAATAGTGGTTAAACAACTACTATGGTTGGTGGTTTGACTTGCATTTATTTTTTCCCTGAATCATCAACAAATGGTTGGTTGACAAGCACGTGTTTCACAGGGGTTGAACCACCAACCAGCTTTAGTAGTTGGGTTGAGCCACTGGCTAGCTGATGGTTGGGTGATGTAGACTTGCCAATGGTTGTTTGTTCACTTTCGTTGATATGATTGATGAAAAGGTGTGTTTTTGTGGTGATGAGATTGATGTTGTCAACACAAATAGTGGATTATCATGAATCAGTTTCTGATTACAACGAATGGTTCGCCATCATCCAGTTTAGCAACCAGTTTTAGCAACAATCCATTTTTGGGGTTCCCCTATTTTGAGAAAGCACCAGATAGCGTTGCAAATCTGTAGGCCGTCCAGTTGGAGCGCCGTTCCTCCAAGTAGACCTGCCACTAGGGGCAGAACTAGGAGGGCTACCAGTGAGCCCCCGAGCTCGTCCATTGCTTCGCTGCGTGCGATCACAACGCTTCCACTTTGGCTGTTAGAGCTGCGCCTGCGGAAGGATCTTCCATGCCTCGCCCAAAGAGACGCCAGCACGTGCTTCTGCACGCTCGTGGCAAGAATCAGGGCTTGGGTGAACTTTTGGTTGAGCTCGAGCACCAAGATCCGGTTCTTGGAGGAATGGCGATGCAAGCATGGTGCACGCTTGGCAAAGTGAAAGATGGACAATGCAGAGCTCTCAAAACCGAATGCACTCCTGCAAAGTTTGCCAGCAACCTCATGGCATGGTCGAAAAACTACTGGACTTCAAAGTGAACCTGCTCACCAAAGACGCTTGAGAGTACACAACAAGAAGATCGGTGCTGAAAGGCCGAAGCAGGTCAAAAGCGAAAACGTTCAGGCCGTCACTAGATTGACCCAAGAGCGCGAAGCAAACAAAGGCGAGGCTGCAAAGCTTCTCGTCCCAGGCCCTGTGGGACCAAGGGCTTGAAGCTGTTTCGCTTTAGGACAGCCCTCATCCGGAAGAATGTGCTCGAGGTGAACAGACGCCCCGGGAAGATCGAATAAAGGCAGTTTACTGGACATGAGGAGCTCGAGACGCCAGTGCAGCTAAGCGATAGAATCTGGCATCTGAGTAACAGGAGAATATACGATTCAGTTGTGTAAGCCATCCACTTTTGGGGTTCCCAATTTTGAGAAAGACGGCGGATGGAACTGAAGAAGCTACTCATTATGCCATCACCATGATTGTCAACCCTTATCAACTATTCTCAACCACTACTATCACCATTCTCAACTCCATTATTGCTCAATGGCATTATTATCAACTCTTGTGGGGCTCCCCCCATCACCCTCTTCCTGGAAACTAACAGCTTGAGCCTCCCAGCGATTGACCAGCCCTGAAAGGTCAACCATTGGGTGGAGGGCCAACTGAACATGCTGAGTCCCAAGGATCAACTGCTGAAGCGTTCAGGGTGCTGGTTCTTTCACTCCATCCAACGATTTTACCATGAAAATGTTAACTTTGGTTGGTGTTTGTAGGTGAACACCATCCATGAAACTTAGCCACTGGACATCCTCGGTGGTTGCTTGTTGACCACTATTATGTAGCTAGAATCGTGAATGCTTCAGTGGTTTGTGGCTTTAAACATTTATGTAATTACTAAAAGGTTGGTTGATCGACTAGTATTTTGGACTTCGTGCTCTCAGCAGGAGAGATGAGGCTTGGTGACTGCTGCGCCAAGACTGGAGTGAATGATCGACTAGTATTTTTCATAGGGGTTGAAACCACCAAACCGATCAATTTGGGTTTCAAAAGCCCCTTGTGCCAAACTCATCAACTCAGGATTGTGGCAGTTTTGGTTCTGAATTGCCTACTGCAGCTGCGTTTCTTGCTGCCAGCACCGCACTCTATCTTGGCACGGCTGCTGCTGTGGCCAGTGCAAGCGATTTATACAGCTGAGCACACTTGACTGCATGAGATGATTTCCAGGGAGTTTTCGTGGTTTGTTGGGTTGGCAAGCCGGGGCATGGGTCGACCTATTCCCCCCCACATGAGCTGGTTATGGACATCAACTCTCACCCAAGTTGCTCGTGAACATACGTGAAGATGCAGGTTTTTCCAGGCCGTTTGGAGGTGTTCACGATACAGTTGCGGGTGGCAACAACGCCCAAAGTGGATCTGTGGTTTCAGTCATTTGCGTTTAGTTGTGTCTGAAGACCTACATGGCGAAGTTCCGTGAACAGAAAACAACACCAGGTGTACACGATGTGTGTCATCCTTGACTTCCAGCTGCATCATCCAACACTGTTCCAGCTCCTGCCATGGGGCAAACATTCCCAGTTATAGCCTATCAACATCCATCCACATCTTGTACAACTGGGAGTGTCTCTAGTTGAAAAAATGATTTTCGCGCGTCATCCTTGACTTCCATTGGTATCATCCATTGATCCAGCTGCTGCCATGGGCCCGCGACTGGGCTCAGGTACACCGCGGTGCTCTTAGCTCCCGCCATGTGCTGGGCCATGCTTTGGGCCTGGCACCGCCTGCAGCTGCCGGAGCAGCACGGCCCAGCAGGGCGGAGAGTCTCCAGGGTGCTCGAGACCAGCCTCTGGACCAGAGCCTTGGGCGATGGCACCGGCGCGCCGTTGGGGTTGATAGGCACCAGGGACATCTCTCAAGTCGTTGTGGCACCTTGATTCATCAGGATCAGTCAGATCAGTTCATCCTTCACGAAGAATTCAAACCTTAGGTCATTTGAGTCAGTTTCCCCAGTTGCATAAGTTTCAACAACAAGCTAACCAACCGAGATCTCACGATGGCAAGGGCCACAAGGCTTGGCACTCCCAGCCTCGCGACCTCGCCCAAGGCTTAATGGCCGTGTGCCTCACTGCGGTCCTGGACGCGGAACCGGACACGGTCGTCCGACTGGTGGCCTGGCGGCCGACTGCCTCGGTGGGTGAAGCGCCTGTGGGAAGCTATGGACGTGAACGGTGTGGTCAGATGACCAGTGGTTAATGACGGTTGATGAATGGTTGATAATTAGATATGATTATAGCTGTTATGGTTAGATGACCATGGTTGACAATGGCTATTGATTAATAATGTGCCATGGTTCATAATTGAATGTCAACAGATGTCAACAGTATTGATTCTAGAATTAACTAGCATTCACAATCAACCAGTATCAACCATCAACCAGTATTGAGCTATATGAATTGTAGCGATTCGGCAATTCCACACCATCAACTAGTATTTGTCATCGTCAGCCATTGGACAAGCACCATCAGCCATATTTAAGCATTATTTTCCGTGCTCAACGATCCATTGAGGATCAGTTAATATAAACATTAATTGCCCATCAATAAACCATCAATAAACCATCAAATAAGCATCATCAGCATAAACTACATCGTAGACATTTGTCAGCCACTATTATCAACCATGTATTCAGCATTACTGGCCCTCAAGTGACCACTAGTAATCACCAACTAACGGACAATTCACCATCCCGAAAAAAAGGCCAAAGTCAACCATCAGTCAACCGTCAATCCACCATACAGTAACCATCCGTAATCAGCTATAGTCGACCATAATCAACCAATTAACCATCAATGAACCATCAAAAAAAACATCGATGAACCATCAATGAACCATCAATTCACCATCACTTAGCCATCAATAAAGTATCAATCAACCATTCCTGAACCATCAACCATCAATGAACCATCAATTCACCGTCACTGAACCATCAATTAAACCATTGCTTAACCATCAACCATCAATGAACCATCAATTCACCGTCACTGAACCATCAATTAAACCATTGCTTAACCATTAACCATCAATGAACCATCAATTCACCGTCACTGAACCATCAATTAAACCATTACTTAACCATTAACCATCAATGAACCATCCATTAACCATCCCTTAACCATCAACCCTGGCAGCTCCTTGTTGCTTCACCTCCTCACCTCAGGCGCTGGTGGTGTACCTCCCCACAGCCTTGGTGCGGCTTGCCGTGGCCGGCGACCGATTTCAGGGCCTTCGACGACTGGTCAGCAACGTGGTGGAAGTCGTGCTGATGCAATGATGGCGGAGTGGTTAGATCATCATTGGATAATTGATTAATCATAGGGGCTAATAATTCATAAATCGTGAACGTAAAGAGTTGATAATGGTTAATCCCGCATGGAACGTGCGGCGGCCTCTGTAACAGCTACCACCTTTTTGGCTGACTACCAACCGTCATCACGCCCTGGACCATTGTAAAGACTTGGTCCTAGAATTTACTAGCATGTCGGCACGAGTTGACCCTCATAGCCTGAGAATGAGAAAAAAACATATTTCACCAACCAACTAATGGTAAACAATGGTTGAGAATAGGGGATGATGGAGCAACAATAATAATGGATAAGCAACTATTATATCTTGGTTTCTCAAGCCAGAGGGGTGCACAAAACATGATTGGTTCATTCTTAGAAAATTTAAATATAAAGGATGATGTGGGGGTCCCCTATTTCGAGAAACCGATGATTGGATGATTGGCCAATCACAAGGGTCAATAAGAATTCATAATTTGAATAATGATCATTAGATTCTGAGGTACTGATTGGATGATTGGTTTAACGGGTTTGAAAATTGGATAATTCTTGGACAGTGCTTAATGGCGATTAATGGTGCTTGATGATCAATAGCGATTGTCATGCTATAACCTACTTGCTTAATGGTGCTGATTGGCGCCAAATGATGATTAGATCAGAGTCAGATCATAGTTCGATAATGCTTGTCATGATGCCTAATGAGGGTCAATTAAGATGCCTGATGATGAAGGCCGGTGTTGCATGGACTATTGGTGACTCGTGTTGATTAATAGTGGGGTTCATGTCACCGGTAACAATGATCCAGGACAATCAGCTGATAGTGCTGGTGAATAATGCCGGTTGATTAGCTCATGGTGAATAACTGGATGGCTTATACCCACTAACTTAGGTTTTTAGTGTTTTTGGGATATGATTGATTTACCATATAACCACTAAACAATTTTTTTAGCAAGGGATCTATAAGCCACCAAGTGAATAATGATCGGTTGGTTGATGGTCAGTGGATACTAATGATGATTCATTAATGGTTCAGGGCTAGTAATGATGATTATTGATGATCAGTAATTGTGATTGGTCAATTGATACCGGTGGAGCATGATACTTGATCACCTGGTAGTAGAGCTTATATATGTTGATGCTAGATAGCCATCAGGAATTGCTGCTGGTTCTGAAGGATGAACAAGGCTTGAGCAAGGGTGTTTCACGATGGGTTTCAAACGGCTTGAGAGCAGATTATGGTGTTCATCATTACCCTTGTGATGGGCTTCATCAAATTGAGAATGGTGTCGGTTTATTCTGATTGGTAAGCTGGTTTGTGGTGGAAAATCGCGGTCAATATAGCCTGGGCTGGTTTGTAAGAATGGTGAATAAGGGTCCTGATTCAACAGTGGTTGACAACGAGTTGACAATGACTGCCAAATTGACAAATGTAGTGATTTATCATGGTGAGGGATGCTTAATCATGACGGCTCACAATTGTATCCCTCATGATGGTAAAATTTCTTCAAAAATGCATATGTGCTTTCCAAAATGGGCTTAGCACGTGATCTTGCACTTATGGAGTTCAGTCCGTTGGGTCCCAGTGGTGATGGGCATGAATAAGTTCGGTGTATTTTGGAGCAATATCCAAGAATTGGCCCAGATACTCCATTGGTATGACGTATATGCCAGCATGTACCCATAAAATGACCCAATTAATTAATGTAGAAACATGTACTGTATCAACTACTGTGGAGTATCTGGCTAACTGCTAAATCACCCATTTTTTGTGGGAAAATGAATGGTTACCATACCAACTGAGTATTTCGGGACACTGCGGTTGACCATGATTGACCTTCACAGCTTGTAAATGATGCCCGAGCCATGACCAATGTAAAATCATCGGTACCGCATGAACCAACAACACTGGGAAGGGTGACCCATATTGTCAATCACTCTTGAGCATGGTGAATGATGTTTGTTGTGATGGCTAGCCACTAGTGAACCGTTGCGGTCAACCATGTTTACTACGGCCTACATCCTCCCTCGCCGCGGCGCATGCGCGACGCCCAGGCACATGGCTGGTATTTCTGCCCCTGATTTGTGAGTATCGACTCATGTCCTGGTGGTTGCGCTTCGCTTCGCTGGATGCTTGGCCCAGTTGTTGTGCACCCGTCACGGTTCGTGGACGGCGAATGGATCGAAACAACTGGGCTTCATAATGATTTTATTGATCTATCATGGTTTATAGATGCTTGATTATACTAGTGGTTGATGAAATATTAATTACTACTATGGTTGATGATCTAGAATGGTTTATAGTGGCTAAATGGTTGCTGACGCTGGTTCACAACTGTTAATGATGGCTACAGGTCAATAATGAATACTAATACTCCAAGATCAATACAACAGGAAAGCATCACAACCGTGGGGGCAACCCCAATCATGAGCTAGGGGTCAAGCTCGCTTCTTCCAGGGTTCAGATTAGTCACACATTATTTTGGGTGTTGGAACCCTTAAAGGTCAAAGCTGACATCATTCAGCAGCCAAGCAGCAGCAGTGTATGCGGAACATACCGACCAATGCAGAGAAGAAACGGATTCATGGTTGGTTGGTCGGTTGGTTGTATTGAAAAGAGTACTGTCTCTGAAGTGAAAATTCAGGGGTACCAATGTATACATGTATTTACCAATCAATACACTTGCTGCAAAGTGAATTGACTTCCACATGTTGAACGTACCCTGCAGGTAGACATACACGGTCAGTCGCGCGGATTTCAGTCATTGTAGGGGATGATAGAGTAAACCTGAGTAAACCAAGGTCAAATGGTGTGATCTGACTCACAGCTATCCCAAGACCATCGCTTCACCCACGCGTTTGGTCTTCGGAAGATGTTGACGATTCATTTGTAGATACAAAACATGGTGCCAGACAGGCATGGCTCTACACAATTCCTGGTGCATTGAAACAAACACCCCCTGCAATGCTTCAGTGGAATTCACTGGCACCACTTCGAGCACTGGAACCGTCTCAGGATCCATCTCAGGGAAGCTACTTTGCGCACTTGCACGAGAAATATGCACCAAGAGTCTTGAATTTGCTGGTGAAACAAGGCCAGGCTTCCCCATCAATCGAGCATCATTCCGAAACATTTCTTGAATCAGAGCTGAACAAGATTCAAGAATTGACTGTGAGCATGAAACTGAGTAATGAGCGCTAACTAGCCAAATGTGGGGCAAAGACATGTCAAAATGCAGCAATCAATATCAATATCTCCGACTGCTTTACAGTTTTTGACATGAACCATGATAAGCCAGGTTTGCTCAGGTTTGATCATCATTGATTGATCATGATGAACCACCAGTTGGTTGGATTGGTTTTGGTTGGATTGGGTGGATTGGTTGGATTGGTTGGATTGGGTGGATTGGTTGGATTGGTTGGATTGGGTGGACTGGTTGGACTGATTGGATTGGTTGGATTGGTTGGTTGGTTAGTTGTAGTGTCTATCATGTGCTTCGCAGGTGGCATCTTCGTGAAGATTGGCCAGATGCTTTCGTTGCCCCTGGGCCCAGTGAACATGGTGATAACCTGTGAGTCATGGTTGCTTACTACTGCATGTCTAGCAAACAGTCTTGCAAGACACAATGAGCCCTTCACTTATTTCTCAAGGGCTGAAAGCTAGATCTAGCATCGAAACTTGCCTTTGGTGATAGGTTGCTTTATGTTCTATTGAGCTAAGGTCAATAATGGCTAATAATCAGCATTCTTGCATCACTGGCGACTCAAAGATGTGACTTGCTATCCACGTCACCAGCTGTTCAGCAAGGGAAGATCCCCCGCACAAGGCATTTGTTCACTCCTGAAATCTCCACGGCACTGGGCTCAGGTTACCCAAGGGTGTCTTGCCCGAGCCCTACCTACGCGAGTTCAAGACGCTTCAGACTCGCGTGCCGCCGCGCCCCGGTCCGGTTGCTCGGTGTTTGTTGGGGGCGCCAACCCGCTTTGAGCAGTCGCAAAATGTGGTGGTTGGAATGTAGGCATGATGAATGATGAACTCATCATGTGAATGTATTGTAGGTATAAGGAATGATGATGAGTTCATCATTTGTATTCATGTGCTTGCAGTAAATATCTGACACTGTCTTTATTGATGTTTGTTTTTCAATGCAGCGGCCCTTGAACTGTTAGCGCACAACCCATCTTCAAGCTGTTGACAGTGATAACTGCTAGAATTAGCCACTGTCAACCACTGCTTTTAGAATTCCTTACCATATGTAGTAATTCGAACTGTGTTCATTACAGTGACAACCATCAGAAATCAGGTTTAATGTCCTAAACGCTATAGTATTGTCGGTCCTGCTGGATTCATCACACTATAGTAGTTTTATTGATTGAACTACTACTAATCAACCGTAAAATCAAGTATTTGATACAACCATCCATGATCGAGCCAGTGGAAAATCATTATCACTGTTGGTGGCTGACAGCGAAAAACACTGGTAAGCGATGGTTGGCAAACACCACCATTCAATAACTTATCCTAGTTCATAACTGCGTTTTAGCCCTGATTAGAACCAAGCGCACTGGGGTGATAGCCAGGGTTATAAGCTTCGATGCGGAAGCGGTAAACCATGGTTTGTTGTATAAGAGTGCTTTTTGATAACTTTGACTATCACTCGGTCAGAGACTGACCGTATTTGGTCAATGATATGGATAATTCGTCTCACAGATGATGCTAAGTCATGTTTTTGAATAGTATTTTGTGCAGCCATGGTTGAATAAATATGTGTGCTCACTAGTTAACCATTGATTGAATCAACTTAAGCATCATTAGACAATAAGTGACCACAGATCAATTGCGAATTACTGAATTTAAATTGCAAATCACCAATGAGACCCTGCCTTTTTAACCACTGTTCTCTTGGTCAAACGTGATATTCCCACTGGTTGCCACGGAAATTTAACCTGAAGATTGCCAGCAGAGGGCTGAATTTTCCACCAGTTTCTGCTATCGTAGATTTCAGGAGTGAACTGTTGTTGTCGTTGTTGTTCTTACTTGGAATGATGGTGAGGGTATTCGTGGCGGTGGTTGGTATGCCGCTATGCCAACAAATATCTGGACACTCAGAGTAACCCGTAGTTTTTCAACTCGGTGTTTGAAACTTCAGTTTCCCACTGTTGTTCAGCCATTTGCTGGCTGGTGGCAAGTCAGAGTCGTACCTTAAAATGATCATATTTAATAACGACACTAGGGGTGGAAAGGGAGGGTACATTCATGAATGTGCTCACAAGACACTATAGACATTTATACCTTTCATGCCGGTGCTTTGCTTCCATTGCTGAAGCGCAACAGTTTGATATGCGCTTGTTGCAGATGGTCATTTTCAATTGTGTTTCGTTGACCGAGGGGTGAACTTGCCACTTAGGGGTTGTTCTGTTCATCAGGTTTATTTGGCTGCCGCACAAGTTGGTAACCACTGAGTAGTTTATGATCCAATGGCTGCTTTATGAACCAATGGTTCCTTCATGAAGCAAGAACGGGTTGATCATCCAGAGGCTCATGCTGGTTGTCCCAGACTCAACTGGTGAATGGACAGTTGGATTATCAACTGATAATGAAGCAACAGCAATTGAACCAAGGGATTTCACATGATTTCACCCACTCAGGAAGTATAACTGCTTGATCAAAACAGTCGGATTCTGTCGGATCATCAATGGATGCACTCAGGAAGTGAGGAAGTTGATCTCAGACGCTTTGGGTCAGCCAGTGGAGTCTGTCTTTTCCCACTTCGACGATGTGCCTGGGCCTGATTTTTGGGAGAGCACTAGGCCGAGGGCCAGCCATGCTCAACACGGGGTCATCATGGTTAATCAATGGTTATAGTTATATAGTGGGTAGCGAAAGATTAAACATGGCGAATGCTGGTCGTCAATCATGGCTTGGTGGGTGTGAATGGGATATCCAGCACTTAACAAGCCTTTTCAGTTTTGATGGTGAATCACCGGCTACTGGTGAGCGATTGGAGGTGGTCAATTCGCACATGGAAGATGCGAAATTGAAAGTGAGCTTTTCCTGCGAGCCTTCCTCCAAAAATGAAAGTTGGCAACTTCAAAACGAAGCTTTCTGTGCGATGTTTTTTGCTTTCAGTACAAAGCAATTTTGAAAACCAATATCAAATATGAATTTGTCCATAAATGGTGCCAACCAATTAACTAACCAACTAACCAACCTTTTATAGATGGTATATCCCTCTTTTTTGTTGCTCACTAAGGCTTACTAACCAACCATCCAACCACAGCCCCGCCCCCGAGGTGCCCCTGGGCTCTGCGAGCATCGGACAGGTGCACAGCGCCAAGCTGTACAGTGGCGCCGACGTGGTCGTTAAGGCACGGCGTCCCGCCGGGGCGGGCGACGGGGGGGGGGCGGGGGGGACGCGAGTCGTGGTGAATGTCGTGGCGATTGAGTGGTGAAGAGTGGATTTTACAGGATTTGAATGGATTTTATCGGGTTTCATTGGGTTTTAGATGATTTGATTGGTTAAGAATAGGCAAATTATTGGTCAAGTACGAGCAGCTCAACCAAATTGCTATTCAAGGTTGATTTTGGTGTATGATGGTATATTGCTAAGTTTGTCGTTTATGGTTGATGATGTTGGTTTACACTGTAGGTTAACTATGGTTCATACTGGAGGCTATTCGTGAATTAATGCTGGGTAAATGAATGTCATTTACTTTCAGATAAATTGATGGCTGATAAGAACGGCTGATAGTGGTTGAAAATCTGGTTTTGGTACTGCTAGGATGGCACTTTTATGGTTATTTTCTGGATGATTTTGGAAAATGGTGGTTTATAATAGTGGATTGACTTTTAGTGGCAATTCTTTACGCCATACATAATTTGATGCTTTGGAATTGATCAATGGCTGTTATTTCTTCAGTCCAATCAGACAGTCACACGGTTGGTCACTGGTCGCGACAAAACATAGCGGAGAAAAACAAAGACAGTTAGTATTTGGATTATCTATCACCACTAATTACCCGCTGGTCAGCCAGTCAAACATAACATATAGTCAGCCAAGGAACCTTCACTCTATCCATTGGTCACTGATTACTTGTAATTACTACTGCACTTCATGGTGACAACCGTTTCAAAGCCGGCCTGCTTCCTGGTGGAATTTACACACTGGAAAGCCCCCGCCTTTCCCAAATGGTTTGTGGCCTCAGAGTAACCATGATGTGTTTGAAATTGTTTAAACATGTCTAAAATGACAACAAAAAATGAATGGTTCATTTCATTACGACATGGTAAAAATAAACTGATTTGGGGCATTCGGGGGCACCACCAGGTATTAAGAAACCACCATATCAGCCACTATCAACCAAGATGAACCATGGATGACCATTTTGAGCTGAGCCAGGGGTTTTCAGCTTCAGCCGGGCAAGAAGGGCAGCTGGTGAGGTACTGACGTCCCACGACAGAATTGTGAATGATGTGATTCATTGATCAATGATCAGGGAGCCCATTGACAATACCTAGCCATTGTCAACTTTTTCAAAAATCATCATTAGACATTGTTCTCAGATATTAAGCAAACCATCAGCGATCAACAAGTCATCAGCCATTGTCTCGACCATTGATTCTCCAGTGAACGCAGGTGCAATACCCCGAAGTCTCTCGGAATATCGCAGCCGATTTCACCAACTGCGAGCGTGTCTCGTCGTGATGATCCTGAGGGACAGCTGCTGGCTACGGTGGCAGCCGTGTGGATTGCCGTAGAATGGTCCTGGAAACAACAAGTTAACCTCAAAGTCACTGGTTTGCGGTCTGGTTTGTACTCCAAATCCAGCATACGGATGCCCTGGAAAACCAACATGGAACCACCAAACCAACAGGAGGTTCGGGCATCCTCCGTGCACAGAATGCCGTCATTTGGGCTACACTCAGAACATTTGCTGAGAAATAATCAATATTAACTGGTTGGTATGGCTGGCGGGGAGGAATACAGCAGTTGGGAGTATATTGCATGCGGTTTGTGAGTTTGAAAGAGCATGCAGCAGCATTTCCTCAATGACGAATCACGATTCAGTTTGTTCTGTGTTGTTGGTTGCTTGGCACAAGCCCCAATGATCAAGTTCAAATGGGCTCAAATGGTATTGTTACTGGCTTCGCTCTTGCAATTTTGACAAACATGAGGGGAGCATCCATTAAAGCACTTCGACGAGCCTACAAAAGTGGCTAAAGTGTCATGGTGAAGGCGTCAAAGTGGACTTCGATGTACGTCAGTATGTTGTTGTTGTTGTTGTTGTTGTTGTTGTTGTTGTTGTTGTTGTTGTTGTTGTTGTCGTCGTCGTCGTCGTCGCTGTTGCTACCTAGACTTTGATACATGACACTGACCAGCTTCACCCGTTGACTTGTTTCCATGTTTGCTTTTCACCAGCTTCACAACTCGCGCTGGAATCAAGGCATCGTTTGGCTGCTGGACAAGTCCAAAGTGGACGATGTCAGGGAATCGTTCCTGGGAACAGTAGACGGGGACCTTGATGGTTGGTCCCAAAGGGATCATTTTTTCAATGGTGGTGAGATGGTTCATGCCTACATTTCATGATCTTTATAGCTACAATCGTAACCATTGCCATATATTCAGACAGATTATATCAGAGCATTGTTGTTCATAAGCATCATATTGGACTTCAATGAGTTCAGAGTCATAGTCAGAATCCCCCAAAAAATTCAACCTCCAGTTGCCCTCAAGAATATATGTGTTTGACCAAAGGAAAGGTAGACCCCAGAAAGACTTGGTTAATGAACTTGTTGGTTGTCAGACCGGGTCTAACAATTGGTGACTTCTGTTCGCCTTGTGCTACTTCCCGCTCCTCCTGCCACACCTATTCTCAATTTATGTGTTTTCTAGGGTTGAGTTTTTGATATCGCAGTGGGTCAGTACCCTTCCCCCCTGACGCTTGACATCCTAAAAATAGATATGAGCCAACTCGTTTGGATTGGGATTGGTTCACTACCCATGCTTTGGGATGGTCCTGGAACAAGGATCCAGGGGAGTTTCCACCGAGCTACGCCATGAGAAGGCACCAATCCGCGCCGGGGAAACCACCGGCTTTTTCATGGTCAACCCCACCTGCTCCGGGTTCTGAAGTTGCGTTCCTGGGGTGAGCCTTGGTGATTTCCTATAGGAAAGTGAGCAAGGCGGGCAAAAACCACTTGGGATCGGGTGAGCACAGATCCACATCGATACGTTTGAGTGGACACATGTGCAATATCCCCATTTTCCCAAAAACGGAGGTGCCACAGTGCCAGACAAACGGCTGTTGCTTCCTTAAAAAGATCATTCAAGTGGTGGATTGTCTTGGGGCTCCCGACCTATGGCTGACCTGCAAGTGGATGTTCTTCGTATGTCAGGTGCTTCTAGGTTCAACAACGGCACTCCCAGAAATATCAGGGGCGTGAGCAGCTTAGGGGTACTCCATGTACTAGTAGCTGGACAGACGATGAACCACCATCAATCGTTAGCCAACCATTTAAGCAACCGTTTAACCAATCATTTAACCAACCATTTTGACCAACTAATTCACCATCAAGTAACCATCCCTTAACCGACCCTTAGCCGTTTAGACCCTGCCTTAACCCTTCCCTAACCCCCGGGTTAGCCCCCCCTTTACCAACCCTTACCCCAGCCTCAACCAACCACCAGTGCTTCAACGCTGAGGAAGAAACACCATCTGGAGGAGTTAGACTTCGAGAAGGAAGCCTCCAATCTGCTTCGCATCGGCCAGGGCTTGTCCCCACACTTCCCTGACGTGCCTTGGCGCTAACGCTGCGGGAGGGTTGCACCGCGCCATGGCTGGGCTTCTACCCTATTTGCATGACTAGAATTGGTAAAATGGTTGTTGGATGGTCAGTTGAACTGTTGTTACCCAGCTGTGTGAGCACGTTTTGGGATGCTTGAAACCCCCGATCTTGGGGACGTCACATAACTCGCATGGTTCACTTCAGGTGCGCTACTCCCACCCAAAATGCACACCCACCTCGCGTGGGCGAATCGTCTGTGGAAATTTCAGCACCAAAATCATTTTGACCATCTCCATCCACGGGCAAGTCCGGTAGATCGCAAGATCAATCCTGGGTACTCTGCGCTGGTTGTTGAACTGTGGGGGGCCAAACATTACCAGTACGGTGAATCTGGCTGTGAATAAAGCACCCTATGGTCCAAACCACCAGCTGTTATTATGTGGTTGGCTTACGAGCAAATGGATCTCTCGTCACATTGGTTGTTTTCTTAGCATGGGATCCCATTTCATAGCGTGTAATCATCTCAACTGTGAACCACTGAGGTTGATAGTCCTGGGAAAGCCAGCAACCGTCTCCTATTGTTCTCGGCTCACCACCATTACAGGTTTGAACGCTGGCAGTTCTTTGCGAGGATGAACAAGGAATGAGGAGGTGCCAGATTTCACGAGGCGACAAACATCAGGCCATTGACAGGAAAATTATCCAGGAGAAGAGGTTCATAACTGCAACCTTTGGTTGAGCGATATTTATCCAAAACTGTACCCAGGTTTTGCTAAACAATCAGTTTAACCAGCTATATTAACCAGCTATAGTCAACCAGCCACTTCAACAAGCGCAAGTTCGAGCATTAATCGACCACTATTCGCCATGATCAACTATTGTTTACATATTTTTACCCACTATAATCAACCACTTCAACCAGGTAGTTCATGTAGTTGCATGTTGTTTCCCTATGACTTCCCTAGGCTTTCCCATATTTTCCCTATGACTTCCCTAGGTTTTCCCCCAGTTCCCCTATGACTTCCCTGGGATTTTCCCTAGGCTTTCCCTGGCGGCAGCCACGGTTCAGCCGCCAGGTCCAAGTGCCTCAGCCTGTGCTGGAGCTTTGCAGCCCAACGGTGCTGGTGATGACGTCGCTCAGCCGCGGAAGCCAACGGGGCCATGGCAGGGCGTATGGCTTACTTTGGATCAAGTAGTTATATAGTAGTAATATCTGATGGAAGTTCTATTGAATAGTTATATAGTAGTTATATTCGTAGTTTGGATCCAGATCTTTGGATCAGAATGACCAGGTATCGAGTAGTTATATAGTTGTAGAGCATGGTATCGAGACAATTGTTGACATGAATGATCATGAATATATGGTAGTAATAAGCATCATGAATGGCCTTTGAGCGGTTGATGATTAAGCTGATCTGGCTGGGGGTTTTGAACATTTGTTATTTTCCCTAGTAGTTCTTAATCAACAGGCATTTTATTCATGGTGTGGTTAGTTTTCATCAATCAGAATGACCACCAGTGGTTTTCTAGTAGTTATATAGCAACTAATGGTATCATGAATGGTGCGATCCATGATTGGTATGGCATGTTATTCATGGCATTTTATTCATGGCCTGGTTAGTTTGGTTCAGAAGTTAGATAAAATTATGAGTTACGCCGTATATGAATCGTGTTGACCGATGGTATTGACAAGTGAATGGCCTCTTCTTATCTATTTGTCCAAAAATATGGCGAGTTGTTTTGGATCAGTGGTTAAGAAACTGACGGTTGACAATGGTCAATGTTGGTTCATGGCTAGTTTAGTGGTTATCCATCAATGATGTTACCCGACAGATAATGACTAATCATGGCTGATGATCATCATTTATGATGGCTGATGGATCATTATGGACTAGCTAGCTGTATATATCTTGACATGTTGTATGAAACATACGAATCATAACTCACCCACCGTTTCGCTGCCAACCATTGACCATGAGCTGCCAACCATGTTAAACAGTTCTGAACAATTGCCAGCATCAGTGGCTACTGTACCATGATAGTTGATGGCTAGCGGTCTTTGAGTTTTTGTCCATGATTGGCAGTCACCAACATCTGGCTATGGGTCAAAACCCAGTACCCCTGGTTCCCCTCATGAACCATTGTTTTCCCTATTATAGTTGCTAAATATTGATGGTTAATATTGACCCACCGCCATCTACTTGACCAGTGTTGCTTACTGACCTCATTGATTCGGGCTCTGCAGCAGCTGGTTTTAGCAAGGTGAAATCCTACGAAAAAAGTGCTTACTGACCGACACGGGATCAGTGTCCAATGGCAAATCATGCGCTTGATCACGATTAATAGAGGGGTTGATGGCAGGGGTTCATCATCATCATCATCATCATCATCATCATCATCATCATCATCATCATCACCATGATTAATCACCATGATTAAGCACCATGATTAATAGAGGGGTTGATATTCGGGACGATAAAAAGGGTTAGTGTGAATGGGATGGCAGGGGTTCATGAATTATTGATGATGCAATGGCTACCACAGCCATTTTGATAAGAGCCAACATGAGCCAACAAGGGCCCCGTTGCGCAAGGAGGACCAGCTGCCACAATGGCATCTGGTCAACCTCCTTCACCAATGTCACGAAGATCTTTCTGTAAGGTCAACAGAAGTCCTCCCACCCCAAGGGCTGAACGAAAAGACCCTATGAACCATCGATCACCCACCATCACCATCCATCATTAATCATCAACAACCCTCACCAACCATCTTTCATCATCATCATCATCATCATCATCATCATCATCATCATCATCATCATCAACTCTACCCAAGCCTTGAGACGTCACGGTGGGGTCCCTGACGCCCCGCTGGTGGGGTGCTGCCAAGGCGTTTGGAAGGCCACAGTTTGTTGGACGCCATCATGGAGATGGCTCAGGTGCAGTACCCCGTTGTGGTATGTGCAGGGCCATGGGTGAGTTCCCTGGGATATAACCACGGTGATAGACCCTGAAAGGTAGCTGAACTTGGCCAAGGTTGAGCTGGATTAGTTGGGAAGTTGGATTAGTTGGGAAGTTACTCACCCAACCCTACCTCAATAGTAGCTGAGAACACCATCCGCCATCGACTTCCAGTTCTGGATTCTGAGCTTGTCGCTGGACTAACCTCTTTTTTTTCAGAGAAAATGGTGCCAGCGAACTGAGGATGCACATCGGAGGTAGGTGGAGGTGCTGGCTGTTTTGTTGTATGACTGGGCACTGGTGAGCTGCCCACACCTGGCTGGTGCCACATTGGTCACCAGGGCTACGTTGAGCTCCCGGAATGGGCGAAGTTTTGGGCCCAGCCGAGTCGTAGCAGAGCTGCTCAACAGATTGGTTTTACCAGAGGTGTAGCTAGTTGGGGTTTTCATAGGATAGCTCATAAATGATAGCCCAATAGATTTGAGCCCGGCCCTTCTAGATTGATTTGTTTTATCATTTTGGGTGTTTCTCAACAGGGGTACCCAAAATGGTTGGTTCAATAAACTGGATGATTGGGGGTACCCGTATTGGCGGTTGTAAACATGTTTTCCCCCTTGTATTTGGGATGGTTGGTGCATTGATGAATATTTTTTGGGATGGCTTAGAATGTTCACACCAGGCCTTACCTCCGTGAAAAGGGCTGGCTTATAATCACTAAGGAGTGCTTGGAGTTGTTCAGCCAAGTCTTGGGAGATAGAGTCGTGATGTTGAACAGTATGAACATGATGTTTTGTCTAGCTGGTGATTCTCAGGGGGCGATTTGGAGCCAGGGGTATCCCGTTCAACCCCTTTAAAGGGGGAGCTAAAGAGCTACAGGGAGTGGTGAAACCAGATGGTAGTTGCGCATTGACTGTTGATTGTTATCGCTAAGCGGAAGTCGTGTTGGAAGATGATGGAAGATGTACCTCCCCCAGTTTCACCACCCGGGACGCTCTGGGAGGCTGTGGCCCAAATGCGTGGGAAGACCGTGGATGATTTGATTGCGGAGTTTGCTCAGAGCAGCAAGGACAAGGACAAGGACGCACCCCGAGAGATGATGAGGGTGGTCTACAAGGAAGAATGACAACTGGTGCTTTTCCGGATGTGGTAAAAAAATCTGAAATCATCTGGTGTGTTTTTCCATTCATTGGTATGAGTTAACAAATGAGCGTCTTGGAAACGATCCAATGGTGACCGGTGTTTCGTAACATACACAGGGCATTTGGTCAAATCACATAGACCAAAGGTATGGCAAACGTCTGAGTATATGTGTCAGTGCTTTGCGCAATTTGTCTCTCTCTCTCTCTAGTTTTTTGCAAACAGTGTAAAACATCAAACAACTTGTGTTTGTCCTTTTTCTGGCTAAAAGTGAGTGAATGTGTCCCACAATGAGATCAAGGTACCTCTGAAATTCACGGCGCCTTTGCCACTGCCTAGCAATAGTAGATGTGAACATACCAACCGTACTTGATGGTAAAGTATCCGCTATTCACCTTTCAAACGAGGGTTGGTTCGCAAACTTGGATCTACGTTCATTAAACATAGCTACTAGCAAATGCTTTCGCCGACATCAATGGAGGCAGATGAACGTAGTGGGAGTCCTGTATCTAGCGTAGGTCAACATATCATTCTATGCACAGTTGGGCTGCGAAGAATTGAGTGGACAACCTTGCCAGTACCATACAGTTTAATCCACACAACAGATCGATCATTGGAACTTGATCATACAGAATCATACATAATACTGGCTCATGGTTTCAAATTTCAAACATGTTTTGTTCTACAATTAATTGTATTGCCACATTCAAACATTGTTTCTTGAACACATGGAAATTAGCACATGATTGGTTGAAAACCAGATTTTTTCATAGGGGTGGTTCAACCACCAACCACAACAGGTTGATCACTGCACCGGTTATTCGTGATTCAGGGATGATCCACAAGTTTGGACGCCAGTGGCGATAAGGCTAACGAACTTGGAGTAAGGATCGGTAAGGAAACGATAACGAATTTACATCCTAGTCAACACCCTATAGTCAATCCTTGAAGTACCCTAGTTAATCATAATTAACCGTCAGTAAGGAAATTCCAGGCAGAATGATGAATTACAATTAACTAAGTGTCGATGAAGGACTGATGAATGGCTAACTATAGGGGATTGCAAGCAACAATAGGGGTATACTCTGAGAGTGACTGTTCGTCCCCACGGCAAACCAGGCATGGCTTGGGACAAAAGCAATCGACCAAAGGAATCAGCTCCGCAGCGGCGCACAGATAGCTGACGATTTCGGGCGATCAACCGCCTACCATGACAGAAGAATCAACCTCCATTTTTCACGACCAGCAAAAAAAACGAAGGCGCCCGTGTACCAGCATCGAACCCATGAAAACAACCAAAGGTAGATAAATCATGATGGTACATGTGATTCTTCACCGGGTCAGGTGATAAGCAAATGTCACTAGATATCCGCCATACCAGGCTAACGCATCACAGGGTGAAGCATAGCAAGCGCCGCGCTGCCAGGAGGATGTCCCCGTGAAGCGAGAAAGCTCCAGGCAGTTGGACACACCCAAATCGGCGCCTCGGCCAGTCTGGTTAGGTGGTCAATGGGATGGGTCATTAACGTTGGATCTGTATGGGTATGGATCAATATTAACCAATATTAAGCAACAATTTCATAGGGAAAACAATGGTAAATGGTGGGAACCAGGGGTACAGGGTTTTTCACCCACTGCCATATTAATAAGCCGTTGTTAGTATATTGATAGTGTTGGTTTGTATCATGTTGGTTCATATCATACATCAACGTCGCTAGTATAATGTTGGATCAATTTGGAGCATATTATTTGTAAATGATGTATTGACAAGCCATGGTATACATACACGGTTCTACTGCGGCTTTTCTAGGGATAGGAGAACGAGGGATATAGGCAAGGATTGAATCTGGCTCATATCTCTAATGCTGAGACATCCACAGCCATCAAGGTAAGCCATCCGCATCACATTGGCAGGGGACTCACTGAGGCCTGAGGATTTCTGTGGTACCTGCAGGTCTGCGTCAACCACCATTCACGCCATCAGATATTCATCAATCATCAGTTTGACCGGAGTAACCCCATCAATCCATTTCTGCGAGACCTTCCCAGCAACTCTGTTGAGTTGGGAAACTCTACAGGTCATCCCCGTAGGGTTTAAGATTAGGAGCTGGGGATGATGGCTGGTTCGCCCATCATCACTATGGTCCTATGGTTGTGTGCACCACAGGCAGAGGGCTGAGCAGTGGCAGAACCGTTGTGTGGCAACACCTGAGCGGCACTGCTTGGTGGTTTCAAATTGTTGACATGTTTCCCTACTTGGGAGGATGCGTGCAACCAACCTGAGCATCTTCTTGGAAGAGGTTGAAGCATGTTGAAACTACCAAGGAGGTTAAAGATCCAACCTCTCAGGTGTGCTAGACCTACTATGTTTGGATATAGAATGGGCTATCGCCCTGGTGCCGCCGACCCCCTGTGTCCAGAAGCTTTGGGCGTCTCAAAGATTAAGCAGTGCAGATGCCTCAGTATAAACATTGAAATGGCAAAACTGCGAATGGCTCATTAGAGCAGTGATAGTGGTCGCTGCCGCATGGATAAGTGTGGTAATTCTAGAGTTGACGCACGCATGCAGGAGGGTTGTGTTTATTCCTTACTGCTGTAGATACATAACCAGGTTCTATTGATGAAATGGTGATTCATGATAACTTATGATTGGACGGATCCCATGGACTTGTCGACGATAGTGGTTCCTGATTCAAGTTTCTGACCTCTCAGCTTCCGACGGCAGAGTATTGATGTACCGCGGGAAGGATGTGTAACGGAGAAGCAGGGTTTGATTCGAATATTCCAAAGGGAATGGAGCCCGAGAACCGGCTACCACATCCAAGGAGTAGCAGCCACACAAAATAGCCAATCCTGCTCT
>VSDK01022380.1:315007-330226 GCA_009767595.1 Symbiodinium kawagutii
GCGGGTGCCTCTGTTTTTGCTTGTTTTGCCGGCCGCCCAAGCCTTGCTTGCCCTTGCTGGTTGGCGCGGTAGCGGCAGTTCCACGCCTCCGGCGGTCCCAGGCGCCGCCCCTGCCTAGACCTCGGCAGGGGTCGGCGGATATTCGGTTGTTTAGATCCTACCTATATGCTATATTAACCAACTCCACGCCATGTGTTGATATGGGTTTGTCCAAACATGTTGTATTTCCCTGTTAACAATGGCTACTATTGAATGGTTGACAAACCCACGCGGTAGTTTCTGAAAATAGGGGTTCCCGGGCTCATCCTGCTTTCATAATTTATTGTATATTAAGACACCATCTTTTTTGGAATCCTTTATTTTGAGAAACCATCATATACCACCTATGGGATCCTATTGGTACATGCTACCTATCCGTGATTTGTCATCGTTGATGATTTCAGCATTGGCGATCAGGCCCAGTCCCGGAAATGGTCGCAATTGTCATTTGCCACCAGTTTTATGCCGCTCGCAGATTCGGAAGGGAGACAGCTGGTGGGCCCCGAGCAAGCCAAAGGAAGATCCATATTGATAACACATAGGCTACACACACATTTGGGGGTTTCTCAAGATAGGGAACCCAAAAATTGGTTGGTGTATTATTGAATTAGAATGGTGAATTAGTAGATGATTTGTGTACTCCTATGTTTAAAACCACCATTTCATGGCAAATTGCCAGCTAATTATGGCAGGAACAGGGATGGTTTATTCAACGTAGATCTACCGTTATAGCTGCTGGTGAGCATGAAGTAACTTGGCTGGGGCAATTTCTACCATAAGGGGTCAACTGACCCACCGAATCTAACACGGGGCCCACCTTGCATGGTCCTACACGGTGTGGACCTGCCAAAAGCTTCCAGACTGTGGAACTACATGGTACGCCCTACATGACGGCCATCCCCACATGTTCTTCCTAGCAAAATGACATCAGGAGTGTGGCCGCCGTGATCCCCGGAAGGCTTTGGTGCTTTGTGCGTTGCTGCGAACAGAAACACAGATGCCATGTGATACGCAAGCCATGGCATCAAGTGATCAGTTTAGTTAGGTCTCGGTCAAAGGGAGTCAACTCTTTAGACCATTCAGTTGGCTGAAACCAGCACAGTTTCCCCGCATTTCTCAACGGTTGTTAGCCATTATTTAACCCTACTTCATGAATCATCATTAAACTATAGGTAGCTCCAAATATGTGTGTAAAGGTCCTGAGTTGGGTATTGGCCAATTGTGTGGACGGAGCCTTGTTCCGTTGCGGAGGTTGAGTCGAGGACCCTTGGTTTTTTGCCAAGCTAGCTGGAAAATATATTTGGGTGTATCATCATTGGCATGGACGTGGGAATGCCTACCCTCGATTGTGGCCCAATGGTTTCACTATGGCACAGTGATATCCATATGGCAATGGGTCAACATTGAGTCAATATTAGCCAATCAAACAAAGGAGTAGGTGAACACCCCAACAAAGACTGGAGTGGTCATTTATGGGATGTTCACCAGGGGTACAGGATATTGACCCACAACCATATCAATAGTACTGTAATCAATCGAGATCAAAATTGATCACCAACTGGTTGCTCATCAACCAACAGCAACAACCCACTGGTTGTTGAGAAAACCCATACTAGACAGTCACCGCTACCTTCGTTGGTGTGTTGCTGCCCAAGGCCATCTTTGCCCAGCATTCCGGATGCAGCAAAGTTGAAGCTTCTGCAGTTTCTTGGGCAGCTAAGACGTGGTGCCCCCAAGGTTGAAGCGACCATTGACCAATGCATTACTTGGATATCCATGTTGATCCATGTTGTTTTTTTCGGTAGACATAGCTATGGTTGATGATGGCGTTGGCATAACCATAGGATAACGAGTGAAATGGTCTATTCAGGCATCTACTTCTAACTGGAGGACAGCAGTGAGTCAACTACCAAAGCCATGTGCTACTGTCAACAGTCTGTACTGGGCATTGTATGAATTTGACTTCACTCCCTCTCTCTCTCTCTACATTTCTGGCATCCTTATGAGGCTGTGTTCTTCTTAAACATCCCAAACCAGTGACGATGCGGAAGTCCGTACTATGTTCGAAGCAACTGGTTCCACATCTTTAGAGTGATCTGGCTGTGTCAGTTTAATGTCCAGTACAAGTGGTCATATTCTTGTTATTATTGGATCTACTGGGTCATGAGTGATAAAGCTGTCTTCTTGTTGCTCCATTGCCGAGACACTGCATGTATGGCATAGTTACCAACAAAACTGGTTCATGGGTAGATGTTGGTAAATACACCAGCAGCCTGCAGTATTCAGGCATTCCACTTTCTACAGTCTAGTGCAAGTGGTGTTCTTTTTGATCTGCATGTCATATGAAGGTTTCTCCAAAAAGGGGTGCCCCCAAACCATCCAATATGTATCATTTACAGTTTTTCAACCCCTATTGTTGGGTTCCCAAAGTGGCTAGGTCGAAACCACCTAAAATCCCCATAGCTTGGTTGTTGCCTGGGCCAGGCCTGCGGTGGCCCTGCACCGGCCCAGACACACCCCTTGCAAGCCGGCCGTCACCGGCCGCACGCGCCGAGGCTCTGCCTCTCTGCCAGTCGCTCAGCGCGCAACTTCGGCGTGGCTCTCTACAACTCGTCGGCGGGCGCCCTGGCGAACCATGCGGGGGGAGGGATCTGCGGCAGCCAGGCGTACCCTTCGAGCCGTTGAAAGGGCCTTTCAAGGGGGAGGTCAGGAGCTACCAGGATTGGCAGTTTGCTTTCTAGCTCGGTGTTTCATTCTTTTGGCCGCGAACTACAGAAAATTTGGCCATCATAGCTTGTAGCCAAGTCTCCAAGGCCGATGTTTACTCAAGAAACCAGTTGTTGCTTGGCTTGCCCTAGCCATCCCCCGTCCCACAGCTCACCAGGCAACCAGGTTGCCAGGCACTGGAAGCCTCGGGTTGGCTGTGGCAGCAGCTGCAGTGGCTGTAACTTTTGATCGCCGCAGGGTGGTTGATAAGCCCAATCAAACTGCTTGGTGATTTTATAGGGGTTATAACCATTAATAATGCTTGGTAATAGGGGATGATAAGCAACAATAATGGTGACACAACTACTGGTGGGTGGTTTGATTGACATGTTTCTTATTTTCCCTAGTAATAATTATAACAACTGGTTGGTTGACTAATATTTTTTCATAAGGGTGGTTCAACCACCAAGCAGAATAGATCATTTACCAGCTCGTGCCTTTAAATGCTGATTGTTTAAATCCAACCAGCTGGTAGGACATGGTTTGTTGTTATATGGTGGTTTCTCAAAATAGGGGACCCCAAAAATGGCTGGTTTATTGCTATAAATGACTACTAATGGATGATTGGGGGGTACCCCTCTTTTGAGAAACACCCTTATATTGCCTATTTCGTTTGTTGGATTGCACAATGTTGGTATGTTTGTTACAATGTTGCATTTGATGTTATGAACATTTTATGATATGTTTTGTCTAGGTCATAGCCATGACAATCACCAAGAATCACCATGATAATTCCGTGGACAACAACACTATAGTTTTTTCTTTGAGCTCCCGCCTGCCTGCCTTGGGTTGCCAAGGGATATGTGGTGTGCCTCACCTTGCGTCGCGCCGAGGTTTGCTGGGAGCCAACAAGCTCGCCTACAGCAGATCGCTCTGCTGCTTCGATACCGTTGAGATGTGTCGGAAGCTATGGCTGATCCATGGCCACCAAGTGCCTTGCATGACATCCATCCACGTCGCCGTACGGTGCGCTGGCGCGCGCTGGTTGGCACACAGCTCTTGGGGGTCATGGAGGTGGTTCCGTGGGTGGAGGGGGTTCAGTCGGCAGCACAACATCTGCTATGTCCCACAGTCTCTTCGGGCTGACTGATGCAGATTGATGATTTATGCCGGTGATGTTTGATGATGATTCGCCACTGGCCATGGCAATGGTTCATGGATGTTCATGGTTGATGGCACGGTCTGAGGTGCTGATGGATGGAGTTTTCAGCATCTCGGCTGAAGGAATCGCTGGATGAGGTTGTATGTCGATACCACTTGGTAGAGGATCATCATGCAGTCTGGAGATCCCACAAGTCCAGGTCGACGATTCTGCACAATAGGCAACAACGAGACGAATTGAGAGGACCAAGTTCCAATTCACTGTTGATCCAGCTTGCTTAAAATTGAGAAATGCACATGGCCTGGAAAACCAGAAATGTTTTCCAGTAAACTGTTTTCAATGCATGTTTTCCAACAGTGATGTGAAAGCAACTTGCAACGCTAACATTTTCCATGAGTTTTGGCAGCCTATTGCTCACTTTTTTCCCAGTAGCCTGCAGGAGAGAAACCATAACTTGACTGTTAAGATAAGAATTTTATCATCATTTCCTGCCGGTTTGAAAAAACAATTGGTTTCATTGGTATTTCAAGCAATTAGATTGAGGTTAACCATCAGCAGCCACAAATGATGATTCCTGAATATCCATCTAGTGGACTGGTGTTGCGTAGGTGAGTAGGTCAGCAACCCCAACTAACCACTGTAGTTACACCTATCGACCACATAAAAAACGCCAACCTACCTGGAAGACATCAGGGGTGCTGAACCTAGTTTCCTGGAGATTCCCTAGGCACAGATCCACATCCTGGAAACATCTTGGTGGCTGGCGGAGGCCAGGTTGGTCTCATCGATTTCGGACAAGTCTGCGACCCTTGGTGCAGCTGCAAACTCTGCCCGTGTATCAGCAGGCGTGGGATGCTGATGTAGGCTCCCACATATCTCACTGGTTTCCTTGTTTGTCAAAGAAGCACTGGGTATTTGGCAAGGGTGTTGGAAATGTGATGATTGGAATGTTTATAGCACATCCGGTTTTACTTTCCATGTGGTGTAGTCATGTTGGAGTTCCCTAGAGTCTGTTTCATTTGAGAGCGGCTAGCCAGCACCACTGGCTATCAACTGACGGACCTCGCTACAGACGGCGGCTATGTGTCGCAGTTTGTGTATCCATGAAAGATGCATCAGCAAAAACATGTGTTTCCGCAACAAACAAAACTATGAACACGGTTGATGATTTGGAGAGTTTCACCATTGATGGAAAAAGAACCTATGAATGACGAACCTTATGAATGGGAACCTATGATAACTCCACAAATTTGTGTAGTTGTTGATCACACTTGTCATGTTCACAAGGTGCATGATCATGATCAATTTTTGGGAAGGTTGTTCAAGGTGCGACCCCCCCAGATCGTCTACTCAATTTATGAGTGGGGTAACCAACAGTCATAATGATAGTTACAACGAAAGTTAAGTGCTGAAATTACCAACATGAACCAAGACATAGCTATATACGTGGCGCACCTTGCATCTCCACTCTCCGAGGAGATGGATCTTCCAAATCGTGTTCTCTTTGCCCATTTGATTCTTGCCCTGGCATCAGACGACAATGACGATATTGCATATTGGTATCTCGCCAAAATTTTGAGCGCGTGAACTTCCCGTGCTGAGTTTGGCGAGGTGACCGTGCTGCATAGGACATCCGATCTGAAATTGTTTCGGTTCCGAACAAGGCATCAGCTTTTGGGCATCTTCGTTTTGCTGGTGGAGTGTGATCACAAGAAGCGTGCATACCAAGCAAGATGGGATTTGCTCTCTTGAAATTCATCCTTAGTTCTCATATATTTGATAAATCAATGAGTAAGACCATTAGACTACGTTGTCCGGCTTCGGGGTCAAACATTTGCCTCGTGTCAATATGCATGCTCTCAGCACACACCACCGGACTCTTCCTTGATACCATCGCACAACCGATGATATGGGCAAGAGGTCTTCCCAAAATGGGTATTTCTTATCTTTCAGGCATCCAAACCTCATCATGTCATGGAGAAACGACCATGACTGCTGGTGTAACCCGCGGCTTGGGGAGACTGCAAGAGAAGCAATTTCTAGCCAAAGAGGTGACCGTCTTATCTGGGTGTTGATCCAAAAACATGCCAGGACATGAGCAAAAACATGTCCAGGGCTGTTCCCTGCCATGGGGCAGCCAGGGGTTGGGAGGGAACTAATCGGAGGCATGGGGGGCAGCAGTAGGGCCTCCAGCTGCACCAGTTGACGCCCCAGGTATCAACGACTGGGAATGAGCAGCCGCAACGGAAGTGTGGAGCTGTTGGCCTTGAACGCCAAGGCGCAACCGGGCGCCCGCGCAAGCAGTACTGGAAGGCATCTTCGTAGGTGAAGTTTTACATCAAACAAGGTGGGGCCCTATGGTTAGCTGAGTTGGTTCATAACTAGGGCAACTGCCATTTATGGTCGATATAGCTCTAGTGAAGTTGGTTTCTTAACCAATATTAACTTATACAGTAATCATTTTTAGTCAATCATAGTTCGGCAGATTCATCCTAGTTAAATGGCAAATTTTGACCAACTCAACTGCTGGGGTCCTTGTCAACATGGCCAAAACCCACCAACCCCTGGAGGTGAAGTTCGGTCAGACCTCAATCCTGAACAAGGCCAGAGCTGTGGGGTTGGGCTCGCCAACTGCTTAGGGCATAGGATTCATTCAGCTGATTTCTGGGTTATCAACTACTTTGGCTTCATTTGAATCCGTTCCCTGGTAACCATCAAAAGGAGCTTGGGAGCGTGGGCGATGTTTCTAAACAAATCACATTTGTGTAGAGATTTGTGATGCTACACACCCTAAACTGTTTTGTTTTGTTGAGCTATAAAATCAACAAATCACCACATGTTTGTTGATGTTTTGGCTAGGCTCAGGTCGCCGGTCGAAGCTGCGTTGAAAGTCGGTGCTTAGCAACTGGCACTGACCAGTTGCTTGACCACCAGCCACGCGATACTGGTGAGCTGAGTCGGCTGAGAAAAAAAACAATAGACATCCACCACCTACCAAAATCGGGGATAATCAACTTTCAACATGTATTTACGTGTACTGACGTATGGAAGAGACGGAAGAAGAAGAAGAAGAAGAAGAAGAAGAAGAAGAGGAGGAAGAAGAAGAAGAAGAAGAAGAGGAGGAGGAGGTGCTTTTTCACACATAAGCCATGCTTAGGAACTGTCAATCCATCACCAGTCGCCACTGCAAAGACTCGTTCAGCCTTTCGAGATGCCCCGCTGTGGTCTCTAGACATTCCAGGCCTTCCCGTGATTTTCATTTAACAAGGCCACCAGATACTTGTACATCTCACAACGGGACCCATCCTGTGAAGCAATCCATGTGAAGCCACGCTGTTGCTCTCTGCTAGGAGACCTTTGAGAGATATCGCGTTTTGTCATCTCAGGACGCTGAGTGGGAAGCAACATATGTGGAACTGTGCACGGGGGGTTGAATATGCCACATACTCCTTTGGTATGGCGTATGATTGCCTACAAGCCTGGATAATTTCCATAGGTAAATGTTGGTAAACATGCCATATATGGAGTAGATAGGTATTGGCTAGTATATTAATGAATGATAGTTGACGAAGGTATAGTTAAGAATGCTTGACCATGGCTCGTTCCGTTTGATTATGATTGACCATGGATAGTACGGATTGAATAATACATTATAGCTAAACCCCACATTTTATCTCTTACCATAGTTTACCATCCATAGTTTGCATTTGCCGTAGGATAAGTTAGGATAAGTATGGATACTCATAAGAGATCCAACGAGGCCACAGGTCCACCATGGAGATACATTGGCCATGATGGCGAAGTGGTTTGGTCAGATTCGATATTTGCCATGTTTCAATCATAACTGCAGTGGGACACGCTCCCAGTAACCTGTCATTTGGACTGCGAAGCCTTCAATGTCCAATCGTTGAGTCACATGCGCGAGATAAGAAAAGACGGACACTTTGACCTGTTCACTTGTTCACAATTGACCTGCAGGCTGATTTGCAAATACATTTGCCGCAAAACCTATGTACTCTATCACTCGTGCGTAGACTCGGCAAATTTGAAGCGAATGGATACCTGGATAGACATTTACAGCAGTTGTAGACAGTGGTGTGTCCATGATGTCCACCATTTGTACAAGAACTGGGCTGAACAGATGATAATTCTTGAACAGATGATCATTCTAATTATCCTTCAGATGCTCATTCGAATGATCATTCCAATTATCCATCTTCTAATATCAAAGTATTCGATTATATTATATTGTAATAATTTATGAGAATTCACCTGGTGAACAGATGATAATTCTTGAACAGATGATCATTCTAATGATCCTTGACCAACCCCCAAAGTACAAAGAATCCGAGACCCCCCAAACCACCGGCTCCATGGCTCCCCAGGACTCGTTGGTGCGCTCCGAAGGTGTGGGCGACTGCCTGTGCCGCTTGGAACGCTTGGTGGCCGTGCTGAGGGGCACGGGATTTCTGCTGGGAGCTCCGAGCATGGGAACTGCCCTCTGGGCGCCTTGGCGAAACGTGGCAGTGGTGACGGTGGTGCCGCCATTGGTGGCCGTGGTGGCATGGGCTGGCTCGAGTTTGGCGGCTGCCAGGCACTGGGAATTTTGTGTTTCCCGGAAACTTCCAGTGCTGTGCAGAACCAATTGATCTGAACCTGTCGGGTTTTTTGGTGTTTAATGGCTACCCAGGATTAATAAACCCCTGGTTGATTAACTAGGGGTTTAGAGTGATGTCATCCATCCTGTGCATCCCCGCATATCCCTTGATTTTTACAGATAGCTTGCACCAGCGTGTCTTTTTACCCCTGTTACTTGAGGTTTTTGTTCAGGCTCAAGCAACTGTTCGTTTGAGGCCGTAACTTTTGATCGGCAGTTCCAAACAACCCGAATGTATTCATTGTTCGGAGGCCATTTGTATCCATTTGTACTCTTTGTTCTTGATCTTTATTGTCTCTGATTGCTATGAATGATCACTCCCTTGTAGATAAATATTGGTTGAAGTATATAAGGTTCTTGAGTGGTACCTTTAAATGTACTATTCTAAAAAAAGTAAGGTTCTTGATTTGATACCTAATGTATGTAATAACCTTCCTTTAGTACTTTTAGATACCACTTTTTTCTAGTTTGTAGTACCTAATCCAGTATTTCAGCTGATTTGTTACCTCATTTATTCGATCTAGGTTACCTTTTAGATACTAGTTTTTAGATTAATCTGATGTTTTTCTGTAATTGTTCGTTGTCATCCCCTATTATTACTCATTAACCAGCTATTAATGGTTGGATAAAGCCTTTTCGATCCCTGATTTTGCCCTGGGTACATAGTCCCCAAGGCGCCAATGGCCCAAGAGCTCTTGGCGGCCCACGGATCCGACGCTCACGGATGCTGCGAGCCGTGAGACGAGAGCGCCGTGGCAACGGGTGAGTCCGGGATCTACTGTGGTTAGTGGCACTGGATCATTAGAGAATTTACATCGAGCATTCTAGTCATTAAAGTGCATGGTAAAAGTTTGTAAAATAGTACCATCCATGGAGCATTTTCTTAGGTAAATGTACTGCAGATTTTTTGGCTATAGGGCAGGGCAACCAGCAAAGAAGTACTAACCAATGTACATGAGCATAAAAGGCCCCCAACAATCATATAGGGATAGGCAACAAATGCGCAGCACTAGCATGCCTTCAGTGATGGAAGCTCTTGCAACCATGGGAAATCCAGTTGATTCTGGCTGATGGTTTCACTGGATAGCCCAACTCAGTTGTTGATGGGTCACCTTGAGCAGTCTACCTGTTTGTACTGGCTAGGTGTAACCCGGGAAATCCCACATTTGTCCACAGGCCAAGTTTTTAATCTACCAAATTACTCTACAGGGATATCGATGGAGATTCGCATCTAGGACCTTCCTATGGTCTCAGTGAGGTAGATTTCTTATCAGGACCAGCTGCGATCGCCCCCTGATCAGCTTGTTCAGGTTTCACTGGTGACTTTTGGCTACGACTCATCTATCCACAAGGAAGTAAATGAGTAAAAACTTTATAGTGACAATAGCTATGTGAATTATAAGTGGTCCTAATTAGTGAAGGATAATTTCGATGTTCGCAATATATCCGGATTGTGCCTTCGGGAATTCAGCAAACAGTTCTGTTACAATGTGTAAAGAATGGAGGTTCGGAGTCTTTGTTTGTAGGCCTACACGTCTAGAAAAACATGCGCAAAGAGGGGATAAAACCCTGCCAAGCCCACCAGGATGACTCACTTGTAGATGCTTTGCTTCTTAGCTTCACTCTCTGAGCTGCAGCATGTGTCGCAAAAAGCCATCCTCGGCTTGGAAAACAGCCGTGGCGATGTTTAAGGCACCGAATGTTGCAGAAGCTCACCATCATTTTTTTCTCCACTTCCCTCACAGTCTCGGCGAGAGAAAGTTACCTACAGAGCCATCGTACTGCCTTCACGCGAGATAGTTGCCTAGATAACCGTGGGACTGTGTGTACCAAACTCTAGTGGCTAACCAACAATCACCATGGTTTAACCATCACGAACCCATCATGAAGGATTTTTTGCCATGATCTCTTTCAGTCATCCATGGCCAGAGCAAGGACGGCAGATGTCAATGGTATCATGTGCGATGGACGTTGTGTGATCAACCACCTCTGGATGGGGGTCGGCCATTGGCCTCACTGGCGAAGAGCCGACTGTAGGGGTGCCCAGTTGGATCAGTGGTTCACCAACGGACATCATGTGTCTCGGAGTCACCAATCCTTCAACCTCCATGATTAAGGGATGATGAACGGCAATCCATGTCTTTGATTCTGACTGTTTATCAGCCTGTCATCGATCTGAAGTGATTTTGGAAAGGTTTATCATTCTGGATTTGTAAAGAAGCCTGTGTGTATGAGCAAACCACTCAGTTTATATCACTTTTGTGTTTCAAGTGTGTGCAAGCCTGTGTGTGATGTTGACATCCTTCAATCACGGGCTTCCAGTGGCTCCAAGCGGGTAACTATGCTCCGCAAGTCGTCGTGGGAAACTCTGTGAATTTTAAGGTCCGCCTTTGGTTCGTCGCCCCAAGGCAAAGGATGTGGGCAACTCGTGTCCTGGACATGTGTGGGTATACATGTAATGTGTCAAGCCAACATGCTTGTAAGCCATATGGGATGTAGCTAGCCAGGTAACTACTGTAAGCATGGTTGTGTAAGCTTTGCACCATAAATCGCCAAGCAGCACCTGTTACCATTCAACAATTGGGGAGACCAGCTTTGCAGACAGAAATGCGGTATCGGAAGCACTGGCTACTTTGAACGATCGCCCGTTTGTCAGCTTCCGATGTGATCGATCATTTGCGGCACGGTCCCAACCGCCTCATATTTATTGCGTAGATAGTGGCATGGGTCAAGTCATTATGTTGATCCAACACGGATAGTTGGCTTTCCAGTTATCAGCGATCACCACTTCCATGATCGAACCATGAAACAAAAGTGTCCATAAATAGGGTCACCCAGAAAAATTGTCTGAAAGGATCATGTTACATGTTCATTTATGATACATCTAAAAGGTTCCAGTTGTCTAAAAGGATCATTTCATCCAATATGTTCTTAATGGACACATCGCGTTATTGGGGAAACACTGCTGAACAATCAAGTCTACCATTCGGAATGGCTCAACCTATGTGAGCTTTGATACCCCAGCTTTGACCCATGACGCAAGCAGCGGCTGTGTACAGAGATTGGTTCACGTAGACTAGACTCCAGGAGTCCAGTCGGCTCCTGCAGACCGGACGGCTCTGCCGTGGCTTCGTTTGGAAAGGTCCATCCTGTTCAAAAGCGGCACACGCTGCAGCAATCCGCAGCAGGGGCGGTTGGTGGTTTTTGTTGGCAAACTTTTGGGAGAATGCTCTTGTTGACTTCCCAAGTAAGCATCCCCGAATTTTTGTTTGGTTGGTGGTTTTATTTACATTCTTTCCCACGTGATGGTTTCTCAGAATAGAAGATCCCCAAAATGGTTGGGTTATTCTTATGAACTGTTAAAAAAGCTGGATGATTTAGTGGTCTCCTATTTCAAGAAACCCACAAATGTATTACCAAATGGATCCAACTGGTTGGTTGGTTGAGCATGTTTTTCATGACATGTGGTTCAAACACGAACCAGTTATGGAAATCAGCCAACCAATAATCATCACAACAGCAAGATGCTGTCAGATCTCGCTGGATCCTGGATCCGCACAGGTTGAGCTTAGAAATGATCTATCGAAATGGAGGCGCAACAAGAATTTTCAGACACCAAATTGCGAAAATGACGGTTTCTCAAGCCCTAGGGGATCCCCCAAATCATCTAGTTACGAAGCATTTATAGTAAAAAAACACCAGTTTTGAGGTTTCATATTTTGAGAAGCACCCATGTGGAGTGACTTGACTGAGGTCAATAGACTATGACTACACCTGTCATTGACTGTCCCAATGTCATGATCATTGGAATTTGATTCTTCAGTCGTTGAATGTGAGCTCCCAAGATTGAGCTTATATAGCATGATTCTGTTGACTCGTAGACTATATGTATGCTCATCTACCAGTCTTGGTTGCTATCAGCTAGAGATGAGTAATCCCATCTTTTTATCCCACCCCATCCCCGCCCAACAACTTAGCATGCATCATGACCCATACCCAAACCCCAAGCACCAAATAGCAAAACGCAACAACTAAGTCCCAAATAAAAACTAAAACAGGCGACCCAGCACCCGCCCTACCACCAGCAAAAAAAAACTAAGGCACAGTCCACCACCACACCACAATAAAAACCCTAACTGCCCCAGCAAGCAAAAAACCCCCAAAGGCAACAAGCAAAACAATAGTCCATAATACAAACAAAACCCCGACCCTTTAATAATCCCATCTTAACATTCCATAATTCTAATAATATTATTATTAAAATTATGTTAAATTATGAAAAGTCATAGCGTAGTCTATTAATATGTCTATTTAAATAAAATCTAAAGTCTTGTCTAAAAATATGAGGATAAATAATTTTTTCAGGAAACTGTGAAAACATCATATCTACAAAAACATCAAGTTTGTTTTTGTGTGTATGCGGTTTTATCTTCTGACCTGTATAGAGATTTTTATATGCTTCAAGATAGTTTTTGTATTTATTACAATGTTTGGGAATGCGCGAATTTTCTTCATTCATATTTAACAATTGATGGAATACATCCATGCCCATTGCTTCCATTGTTTTATTAATTGTTTTTCTGGACGGGAATGGATTGATATTTACAAAATAATAAATTTTAATATCATATTCATGTAGGTTTTGTGGTTCATTTTTCATAAGTTCAATTGTTTTAGAACACCTCTTACATCTTATAAAACTACATATCAGTTCTATTACACATTCGGGTAGTTCAATGTTATTATATATTCTATCTCTTTTTACTTTACACTTTCGGCATTTTGCCATAGCATTTGTAAGTTGATTTTTCATACTATACTTATCCATCTTACTAATATAATAAGGTAATAAGTCTTTAAATAGTTTTAGACATTTTAGACCTTCAAAAGTTCGTGCCTTAATAGCGGTCTGGGATAATCTGTTAATGTATAATAAGTCTGCCCCAGTTTCTCATTAATCGCCTCTACTGTATATTCACCTTGCAACCAATGACTGCTCTTTTCTTTTTCACCTGTTCTTTTTTTCCTCATAATCTTAACTTTACTCCCCACCTCCAACTCAGGATAAAGTCTATTCTTCTTTGCTTTAGATGCTACATTTAATTTTGCTTTAAATTCATTTTCTTTTTTCCTTGCCTCATTCGGGGTCATATTTGTTGCTGAGTGCTTCATTTTATTATTATATGTTAAAATAACCTCAGGTAAATAATCCACCCATTGGATATTATCTTTTCCTTTCTTTTCGTCTGCTTCTACTCTTTTAAAAATCATATCTTTTAGAGTTCTATTAAATCTTTCAGCAAACGCGGCTTTCCCTCTACTTCTATGTAGTTCTATGCCTTCACCCTCAATAAATTCTTTAAATGCTTCCCCTCTCAATGTCCCTTCATCATCACTAAAAATTAATTTCGGTTTCCCTCCCATTCTTCTAATCGCTTCTTTCATTGCTTCAATGATTTCATCACTATCTTTACTCTTCAATGGTATAGCAACTGCAAACTTACTCAGCACGTCAATGCAAGTTAATGCCAAGTAATATTTTTGTTTATTATCAAAATCTTCTCTTCTAGAAAAGGTCAAGTCAATCTGATAAGTATGCTTATTGTATGGTGCTATGAAACTGTTGTATCCGCGTTGCGGTTTTTTAATCTCAACATTCTTTTTAAAATACTCTTCAACATCTTTCATAGTAATAGTTTTATCTTTCTCTCTGGCATCTTTTAAAGTAGTTGCTTTACTTCCAAAACCTGATTTATCATTATAAATATCACTAATAATCTTCTGCTTATCAGACATATATTTATAATGATATTTTATTAGAAAATGCGCAGTTGCAAGTATGACAAAAACCAATGCAATTATTCTTAAAGTGTGCTATATCATTATTAACTCTCTGGCATGTTATGTTAGATACTATCTTATCATCTTCAATATCTAAAGTCAGTGGTTCATTACAATTCTGGCAGGTTTCATTCATCATATTAATTAAGTAATTGATATCTACATAATCCTCTCCTTCAATATCTCTTCCTGCGTTCTGGTCTTGTTCTTTATAACTCATCACTTTATTTCTAAAATATGTTTCTACTTTCATTTTACTCATGTTATTGTTATCAGTGTCATATTTGTAAAACTTAACTCTGTTTAAATCTCTACACCGAGTTATAGATGTCCAATACCAATTAGGACAGCAACACCATAAACTCCAATCATAAATTACAATATCATCATCTACACTGCACCCCTGCTTACTATGACATGTGTAGCAATAGGCATATATGAAGTTCTTTTGTATTAATTTTCTTGTTATTCCCTGTCTATCACCCGTGCCAACATTCTTTAAAATAAAATCATCTCCATCAATACTGTCAATGATATATTTAATATTTACATTAAATTTTTTCCCTCTTGTTTTAGTATATTTCCTGCATATAACCTCCTCACCTACAATATATTCATCTTTAATACCTTTCATATCCCTAATTTTTTTACTTACTTTTTTACAAGTATTATTCGTATATGCTATATTGTTTTCGCAAATTTCATTCCCTTCGCTCCACCCAAAATATTTCTCAATAACATTTAATATAGGTTCTTTATCTGTGAAAAGCATCTTTTTAATATCATATAGTTTTTTCCTGTCTTCTTCATTCTT
>VSDK01022385.1:462-10772 GCA_009767595.1 Symbiodinium kawagutii
TTCTCTGCAAGTCTTGCTAGACGGACGCGAGCTTCCTCTGCGAGGACGGCAGGGGTTTTAATTTCAACCACTTTGGGCTGCTCCGGCACTGGCGGATCTGTTGGGTTCTCTTTCTGCTCTGGTTCTGACGGCTTTCCAGACGGCTTTCCGGCTACGGGCTCGGCAATTAAGCCGGCATTGAGCCTTTTCGTCTCTGCCTTTTCCAGTTCCAATAGCTCTAGTAGTTCATCCACCCGCTCCTGTAGCGCATTGTTTTGTCTCGCTGCCTCATCGAGGCTTCTGTCCGTCGACACCTGAAGGTTCAGCAAATCACCTGACAAGGTATCGCACTCTTTTCTGTTGTCATCTCTCAGCTTTTCAACAATGGATTCGGCATTTGCAACAGTTTCGGCAAGTACGGTGTTGAATTCACTGGTCAACTTGATCTTCTGCTGCTCGAGCAGTTTGTGATGTTCACCGGATGCCAACTGCTTATACCCTTCCAACTCAGCTGCATGAGTACTGCGAAGATCTTTCATTTCTTGAGTCAACCTAGCGATTTCCAGATCTTTGTCGCATACCATTTGAGTATGAATCTTTTCCATCTCTGCAACAATGGCACTGGTTTTGGCTTTCATGTTGCCAACCACCTGTTCCATGACTTCTCTATGTCTTGTTTCAGCCATCGCCATCAGCGCTTCAACATTTCCCTGTTGAACCATGTTGATGTTTTGTTGAATGAATTGGAAATACGCCGCAACTGGGGCACTCTGCATCTCCACATCCAGATCTTGCGGATCGGCTGGCACAGGAGGTAACCCGGCGGTTGAGGACACTGCCGGTACACTCCCAGAGGTGACAGGAACCATTGTACCATCATTCGCCATTGCGTGGTAGAGACTACGGCTGATAACCTGAATTTTCAGGTATCAATCACCGGATGGTAATATATAACCAGAAAATGAATAACCGTTAAGCTAGTGCAGCTAACCCCACAGCAAGCAGCTAGAGGTCTTTTTGAGCCGCACATGCTAAGGCAAAAGGTAAGCAATGATGTATGCATATATATTACAGGGGTTTTATGTGGTGCGCTTTTACAGACCTGACCTCAACAATAACTATGTATCAATGATATTCAATAATCAATCATTAATATCTAAGATTAATCTACTGTACTATAATATCTATTAATATCTATTAATCATTATTAATCGACTTCATTCCCTACCATGAAATCAGCACTGAGGATGTCCAGTTGTCAGCAACAAAAGGGACCGGCTGTTTTCGCCAAGGATCTCCTCGTTTCCGCCCATGGGATGCGGTCGCAACTCGGCGTTAACAGTAGAAGCATGGCCAGATGCCAGCAACCATTCAGAGACATCCACACGCAAAGATGGGCTCCAAATCCTCAGCTTGCCAGTCGATTCGATACTGCTCTGTATGCCCATGATTTTGAAAACCATGGGGCCCCAACTTGACTCAACTTGAGTTGACATGATTTGACATGATTATATTCACCTACCCACAAGATCCCCCAAGCTCTTTAGATATGACCCGAAACACTACCTTGCGAAGGACCCATCTGATAGCTGCCAGGAGCAAGCGGCTTTCATGCAAACATCTGAGATGCTGCATCAAACTACAGCAGCCATGTGCTCATGAGTCTGGAATGTTGATGACCGGGTGGAATTGGATTGTATATTCCAGCCACCCCAGCCAGTCATTGAAATGATCAGGTGGTCAGCCTTCTGACTATTGCAGAACCAGCTGCACAAAATGCTGCCCATCAGATGCATCTTTGACATCGAACCTTGGTGTGCGAACGTTTCGAGGAGGTCACGCATGGATACGAGGCGCAAATACGCTGACACACCATACGGTAACCCTCCACCATTTCTTCCGCGGAAAAATGGTCAACGTTTCTCATTCGCTGCTACACCATGACCCCCCACCAATAGACTCAGGAAAGCCGCACTTGTCTCTAGAAAAACTCAGTTTGCAGGGTAGCTATGTACCGTGATTATGTAGGGTTCCAACAAGTATTCTACAGCTACACCCAGGCTCTCTAGGTGCCAAAGTGCCGTACCAAAGCACAGAACACCCACAACCAAGGCAGCTCGTTTTTTTGATGTTCTTATCGTCGTATCATCACCATCGTCATCAAACACACTCACTAACAATCCTTGTGAAAATCAGTAGCGACCACCACCACCACCACCACCACCACCACCACCAACAACAACAACAACAACAGCAGCAGCAGCAGCAGCCGTCACTGTTATTGCCGGTCCAAGGACGCCCACTGGTGGAGACCCAGCTGGAAGTGTCCAGCCACACCCTCGTTTCGAGCGTGTCTCAGCAGCACCCACCCTCCAGGCCTTGGCCGCGGCTTGTGATACGTGGTTTCCATGCAAGAAATGGCAGCCCTGGAGTGGTGCGAGTATAGGCTGAGTATAAGCTGAGTATAGGCTGAGTATAGGCTGAGTGTGATTTACTATGTGATTCACTATGTCATGTTATGTGCATTGAATGTGCTGTGAATCAATGAGCAACCAGGACTCTGCCGGAACCCACTGCTGAAAATCTCTCTGCTAGGACCTGAGTCCAGTCGAGCCCCGAGCCGAACGACCCGAATTAGCTGCAGAATCCCCATGAGGGGATCGTTGGCATGGTCCAGCGAATTCCTGGAAGCATCTCATCTTCATCCAAACTGACGGAAGTTAAAGAGAGAGAGAGAGAGAGAGAAGGAAATCCACTGATGATTCATCTTGGTTCCGAATTGTTTCCATTTTTATCCATGTTTCATGTTTCAATCATTTCACTGATCAAGTCCTCATTTGCGCCACATCAAAGTGATGCTGAGGGAAGCAGTCATTCAGCGATTCCGTTGGGCATTGTATTGGAAAGGCTGGAGGCTCGTGTTGCAGGATATCCTCGTGCCACCGCAGCCACACAGATCGAAAAGCACTGGCAGAAATGCTTGAAACTCGGTCACTGTTTTCCACCCAGTAAAAGATATTAAGAGATATATGACCGGGATCATAACCCACGACATCAGAATTCCAATTGACCAAGCAGTACAAAACAGAATCAGAAAGGAAGCATCCACAAAAATTGCTGAACAACATAAATCCAAGAAGCAAACAGCTGCAGGTAGAACATTGCCAACCCGTCACTGGCTACGACTGGAACACTTTGGCGGCCACATTCAATCTTTCCAGGAGCTAAGGGCCCGGATCCTGCGTTTAGAACCTGAAGCATGGCCGGATAGGTATGGACGCAAATGTGCCAAGGCTTGGGGAGGTCAAAGTGAAAATGAACTTACTTGTCAACTTACTCAACGGTGAAGACCAGCATCAGGAATGAGCGGTATTACCGCGATCATCAAAGACTGGAATGCCAAGAGTGGGGAGTTGGGATTGATTACTCTCTCGGGAGGGAAGAGACGATCCGAATGACACCTCCCAAGTGCCAGACTCGCGGGCTGCCATATTTGGAGCCAGTGCTTCGAGCCAGGCCCACGAAATCACAGATATCGCCATAATGCCAGGTGACCTCACCTGCATAACTGATAGTGCAACAATTCACCCGTGGCTTTTCGGTTAGTTCTTGGGAATTTTCTTAGAGTTCATCACTGCTGTGGTGTCTCTTTCAACTTCACGGTTTTCAATTTCTAGGGCTATCAGCTTAGACACGCCCACCAACCGAAGCAATCAGCCGACTTTCGGCACCTGTCTGCAGCCAGTCATGTGCACTTTTCCAGGCGTCCGAGTCAACATCGGGATTGTTGGTGTTGTTCGGGTCCAGTAGGGAATGCCAGAACCCCACCTCCGAATCCAGACCGCGGACCCAGCGGATCATCAACCTGAGCAGGAAACATGCCGGATGAAAAATGATGGAAATTGAAAATGAAAGAAGTGATCTCGTCCCCGCGGCCCCGTATCTGACAAATTCTGACCAGGAGCCTGTTTAATGTGCGGCACACAGCCCCCACATCTCCACTATCCGACCTCTCCACTGCTTGGCAGGTGAATGGTAGTTTGTAGCTTGGCGTGCGAAGCCACCGGAAGGTAAACTCCTTTCCATCATGTCGCTGCGTATGTAGCCTCCAATGGAATCAATGGACAGGCCAATGGCAAGCGCAAATGGCAGTGCAATGCCACAGTTTATCCTGTTGTTGGGCCGAGTAGCGACGCTGCTGCCAGCTCTATTCGATTCCTTGCAAGAGATCAAGATGGTGACAAAGGCTCTGCAGCTTACTCTGCATGGAAAGAATGGAGTAGAAGAATGCAATCGGTAGAAGCCAAGTGTCGAAAGAATCTCTTCTATTGAAAAGGGCCATCGGGATTTATCCAGGCAGTGAACTACGTGATCCAGCAATCGTACTGCAGAATCCATCCTTAGCTGCATGACATGACTCAAATGACCCTTCCAAAGCATCCCTGCCTGCTCAAACGGAACCATTCTTCCTGTGCTGCAGCTGTCAAGCAATAGCCTATAATGGCCTTGATCCTTCCGCTTTATGGTCCAAGCCTCAAGTACTGAATCTCTGAAAGATGCTGAGGTCGCTGATCAGAGTCGGTAGAAAGAAGGTCATTTGCACATGGACCCCGGCGGTGATAATATGTTCCTTGCTGAGCGTGAGTCTGAAACAAAACATCTCATGTTTCTCTGGTTTCTCCTGACACGGAAGGAATTTGACAAAAAATGCTCTTTTGCCCAGCTTCTGTAACCTGGGGCCACTCCAGGAAGAACCAACCTGGGTTCCAGGAACTACGGTCACGGTGTCTGCTGGCATATTAGGAGAGACTTTTGTTGAACAAAGCAGCGAAGCAATGCGAAGCAATGCGAAGCAATGCGAAGCATATGAAGCAGCGTGCATCCAAAGGTGCTCTTCTCCACGTTGGACGCACTTGTCTTTCAAGTGGCAACCGAAGGGTCCATGCGCCACTGAGGCACATTCCTTGATCGCAATAGAAACACAGTCTGCTACATCTGAACCTAAGCAATGAACATTGAACCATATTGAACCTGCCCATCCACCTGTTTCTCTATCCATCCACCTGTGTGTCACACGTCCATCCGTATACGTGTTTACCTATTCAAACCATCTCTCAACCGATCGATTTGTCTAGCCCCCTCCTTTTATATGTCTCTCTATATACATATATATCTATATATATATATTTATTTATTTATTTATTTGTTTATTTATATATGTATGTATTCATTTATTTATGTATTTCTACTGTATCCCTCCCAGCCGATCTATTCCACATTATTGCAAATCTACCATGTCTATCCATGTCTGTCATATTCCTAGATAAATACGTACCATCTACGTACCTCCAAGGCTCTATCGATCTCCCTATGTGGGTGTGGCCGATCTAACGACTCCGACCTACTCTGAGTTCCCAGAATCCATGTTCTCCTCGCACAAGCGCAAGCAATCTGCTGCCAACATCGGCTCCAAGACATCCTACAGGGCACGTGTCACATGTCAATCTCTGCCGTTGCAGTCATGAAATGATGCCGCCCGGATGTCCTTCACAGACCTGCCCTCATCTTGCACGGGTCTCTCTGTCCAGTGCCATGAGAAATTGGATGCAGTGCCATCCCTCATTTGCCTCAGGAGCTTGCCCCACCTGGCCTCATGCCACATGCTGAAAGAGGTGCTGGTGCCAAGTTGCAATGCCAATGACTGGCTGCATACAGCCGCGATCGCAAGGAGACCAGCACCACAAGTCTTCTTGGAGATTTTGTAGGTGGCCTCCACTGATCAGAATCAGGTCATGGCATGTCATGGTGACATACAGGTCATTCTACCACCAGTCTTGGTCAGTCTTGGTCGTCCATTGAACCAATTTTGGCCTTGCCTGTTCCAAATCAAACTCGTTGAAGAAGGTCACATAAGCAGAGGAGCAGAGCCTATGCACCCACGGCCTGCGTGTCTTTCAACCCATGGCACTGTAACCTCGCTTTACATCAGCCACTGCTGCACAGTCATGTCTCGGTTACTCCATTGAGACGACGGCCGCACCTGGAGAAACTGGGATCCTCTTCGAGATGATCGCCTCATGTCCACTGACCCACCCGTGGGTGCTGTGTGATGGCCTTGGCCTGATGATGCTTGATGCTTGATGCCTGAGTCCTGCACGCAAGGTGTTCAAGAAGGTCTGCCAGTTCAACCCTGGCGCTGCTTCCTGGCGCGATCAGTCACAGCACAGCTGGGGTTCTGCAGTTGATTTCCGTTGGTTGCTGCTCCCGGTCCTCGCACGCACACTCTTCAGCAGGGATGGTCGCATCCAGCCGCGCATCAGTCTCCTCAGCTACCCACTTTTTTGTGCGACTTGTTTACCAGGCTGCCCAGCCTTCATCCTCCGTATCCTCAGCATCCTCAGAATCCTCAGCATCCTCAGTGAATCCTCAGCATTCTCATCCCATCCAATTCAGCGGAGCCTCCCAGATTCCTCCATAAGAAGCAGGATTTGAATACCTCAGAAGCAACAAATCCAATGGAAGTCGTCAAGCTTCAGCTCATCCCTGCCAGGCTGCAGGTAAGCTATCGAGGTCCCCAGAGCTGACAGCGCCATGGTTTCATGCCGCTCATAAGCAATGCTGACAGCGCCATGGGGCTCCAGGGGCCATGCCGCACCAAAAATGAAGAGAACAATGGGGCAGTTGGGATGGTTGTCTTGACGTGTTTTAGGGGGCTGAAACCTGCGCACACATGGGTGTTTCATGAAACTTGGCACACCGGGTCATCACACGCATTGGAATTTGATGGATAGGTCCGGATAGGTGTATAGATCGAGAGGTAGACAGATAGACAGATAGACAGACAGATAGATAGATAGATAGATAGGTAGATAGATAGATAGGGCAGCAATTCCATACCTCTCCCCTGGGACCAACATCGAATGGTGGTCCCAGCAAATGAGAAGAACCTGTGAACTCATGTGCTGCACCTCACGGCTTGAACCAAGACTTGCTCAAAGCAGAGAATGCTTCGCAATCAGTGGAAACAATGCACGTGTGTATGGCATGCATGGTCCAATGGGCTGGAAAACTGCAGACATGATGTAGACATGTTGCATCAGTTGAGGATTCCGGTGCCTTCCATCGTGGCCAAATCACCGTGTTCCAATTTCAGCCTGAGCTTGTGGAGATCAAATATCATGGAGCTCAACTTCTTTCATCCTGTCCCCTGGGAGAAGCAAGAGTCACATAAGATAAGATAGCAAATCTAAACAAGAGTTAAAGATTGCAAGAGTATCAAAGGCTGCGACTGCGTCTGGTTTTTTGGATCGTCCAACGGCCGCAGAACAAAGGTGCGAGTCTGAGCGGCGTAGAAAGAGACTGTTGAGCTTGAAAACGTTCAAAAACAAGGACGGGGACTGCTTCGGGTTCACCACAACGTTTTTCATGGACAGTGGGTCACGTCCAAGGGTCCCTGCCGTTACCATTCTTCTGAGGCCCGAACTGAACCTAAAGACAGGGAAATGATGAGAGCATCCGATTTCTTGGCATCGAAGCAGGGCCTTGGATGTGGCGCAGCTGTGTTCAGCTGTACCTGCAATGCTGCAAGGCACTGCAATGGCATCCTGAGTTTCCAGCTCATCATCTGCATGCCAACCAACTGAATCGGTTTCATCCTGGCTGCTCTACCCAACTGCCAGCTCTGAGATCTTCGAACTCTCGTAAAGGTAGTCTAAGCCCAACCCCACACTCCCCAACCCCCAAACCATTTCATCGCATATTCATAAGAGTCCTACGGAAGAATTGAAGTGAATTGAAAGGATTTACAGTGGATTACAGTGGTGGGCACCATGGCCTCGTAGAGGTTTGCATTGCAGGAATTCGGCCGTTTGCTGATGCCACAGGCACGACACACCTGCCCCAAGGTGTCACGGGGTTTCATCTGATGGCCCAGCAGGCAAGGCACCAGCTCTCACCTCATCGGTGATGTCCAGAAACCACGGCGGCATGATCATGTTCGGCCACGACGTGCCGCTGTAGCGATACCTCGCGACACCGTCCAAGGCTCTACACTGCGGTCACGCGTGGATGCAAAGAGAAAGCACCAGAATCCAAACTGATCTGAATCTTTCATCCAGGACCCGGACGTGCAAGAGCAACCATCTGCCTGCAGAATGGGAATGTCTGGGGCATGCATTAATATATACACATTGTATTTACTATGTATTTATATATATATATATATTCTCATATTATGCCAGGTGGATCCATCGATGTTTGATTCACCGAGCAATGGCGAAGAAAAATCTTGCATTGCACCAAATTGGAGGCAACATCTCTAGATAGATATACCCGGATAGGTACAGCACCAAGGGCAGGTAGTCAAGAGCATCAACACGAAAGACCAAAAATGCGCAATCAAACCACTCGTCCAAGACAGTAATTCCCACATACAATCCCCCAAATAGCAGCTTGAGGAAAAGAACACACAAAACAAGAATATTGAAAATGTGGACCGGTCCCAGGATGAGGGAAAACATGGTGAATCTGAGAAAACAGGACACCTCATCCATTTGGCAGGTCCGAATGCTCCTAAGTGCTGCTTATATATACTGTTGACAAACAAACATAGCATCGCACAAGTTAAAAGAATGATCGACATCCTCTTCTTGATATGTTGTGCCCTCTTCATGTTCATCTTGAGTGAATCTTCCTTAGCCTTACCATGATCGTCGTGCTCGTGGCCAGAAGTCCCAGTGCCCAATTGCTCCAAATGATCAGCTTCCGCATGCTTTTCCGGGACCCCTGCAGTGAGCCAACATGCACTCCGCGGCAAGGGTCGCCCATTGACCTTGCGGATCGAAAATGCCGAAAAAAAGAATCTATCCGAGGTGAGAAGGTTCCAAAGGTTCCAAAGATTCCAAAGATTCCAGGCCACCTGTAAATGGTTCATGGTGATCCCCAGCATGGACAAGGAAAACATACTGCGACTGCCTTTGGTCGATCCCAACGAAGGTCAGAGCGAAGTTTCTCAAACCTGACAACTTGCGCACACGTGCGACTGCGCCCTTCTGTTGGCAGAATCTGCACCACGATTAAGATGGGAGCATGCAAAGAAAACATGGATTTGCATAATGAAAAGGTGCAGTGCAGGGCATGTGCTTCGTCAATCAATTCTACAAATAATTGTAAATCAGAGTTGCCATGAATTCAGCAAACACTTCGAAGGTGTGAACACAGCAAGGTTGATGCAAGGCAAGCATGCTTTTTTGCCTCGTTATCCTGTCAGACTTGGCAGTCCAATCTAAAGCCTGTGCGCTCACCAGTGCTCCTTTCCAACTTCAACCAAATTCCAGGGCACGAATGGCACATCTTCTGCAGCATCTTCCACTTTGTGCACAACATCGGAAAGCACATGGCCGACGGATTCCAAAAAGCCTTCATCTTCAGTGCTGTTGGATGAGCTGCGGCTGGAGTTGGTCTCCGAAAGTTGGTCGATCTTCCGGGCCTTTTTTTCGCTCTTCGCTTTCTTACGCTCTGAGCTTTCAGTTTTCAGCTTGGCCTTTGGAGCTTCTGGAGTTTCTTCTTTCGCATCCTCTTTGGAGCTTTCAGTTGTGGCAGCTTCGGGCGCTTTTTGCTTTTCTTTTTGCTCTTCTTTTCCCTCTTCTTTTTGCTCTTCTTTTTGCTCTTCTTTCTCGGCCTCACTTGACTTGCCATCTGCGCTATGGGCTGGCAGAGCTGCCTTCTCTTCCGCCTTATCAGCCTGTGACTTCTCTACGGTAGGCTCTGCTGGCTTCAAAGACACTTTATCCTCGTTCTTTTTGACTGCTGGCATATCTGTGCTTCCACTTGGTTTCTCTGATACTTGTTCCTTTTCTGCTGCCTCAGCTGTCTGCATTGGTGTCTCTAAGCTTTCTTCCTTCGCTGCTGACTCAGGTTTCTCCTTAGGTTTCTCCTTCGGCTTCTCTGAGCTTTCTGTCACAGCATGTTCCGAGTGCGCATCCTTTTTGGCATCCTCATGTGACTCATGTGCCTTGATGGTGGGGGAACTCCACCACAAAGGTGAAGACTTCCTTTCAGACTTCGAGGTTTCCGAGTCATGTGACTTATGTGAATCCTCTGCCTTGGAAATGGCGGAGGAATTCACAGCATTTTTGCTCCACCACAGAGGTGAAGGGTAGTTCGGCACAGGTGCTGCTGCTGGTGCCGGAGCCGCAGCTGCAATTGGGGGAGCCGGGGCTGGAGCTGCCACAGGGAGCCCCGTTGACGCCACAAACGCAGGAGCTGGACTTGCTGCTGGTTGCACCTCCTGCACTGCTGGAGCGGCTGGGGGTGGGGGGACGCAGGGAAAG